>WAAE01028442.1:0-16352 GCA_013400495.1 Nicator chloris | reverse complement strand
CAGAGATGATGAAAAGCACTCATATATTCAATTTTGCCATTTTTGCAAAGAGGAAGTTAATATTTTGAGATGGTCTAACTGCTTTTGAAATGAACATAGGTATGTTCTGAAGGCAGTTTTATTCACAACCAAACCAGGTTTCAATATTTTATTTAATTTCTCTACAAATCTTATGAAAAACATGGTGCCAATAATACTGCGATATATCAGAGCAGCGAAGATGCTTTTTTTTCCCCCTGATTTGAAAAAGGGTTTTAAACACAATACTACCTTCAAAATACATTGACTGAAAACTCAAAAATATCTCAATGTACATTTTGGCCCTCTCACAATTTTTAATACTTTTTTTCTTCATGTAAACACTCCAGGTAGTTAAAAGGGTAGGGCTGAGAAAGTTACCTTGAAATTATTAGTATCCCTATATTTATAAATGGTAAAAATTTGTTGCTGTTTCATATTCATTTTTCAACCCTATTAAAGCCAGAAAATGTTTAAGAGAGTCAATATGGAATAAACCCTGACTCTTACTATTGGGATATCAGAGGAGAATAATACCATTTTACTTTGTAAAATCTCTAGTTTTTACAGATGTCGTCACACAAGTATAAAGATGCAACAGGTTAGTGTAGATTATAATTAATACTTAAATCACAGTAGATTACAATATAAAAAAATTAAATGGAAGTTTCTGAAATACTCACTTGATTTGTCCTCTAAAGTGACAATGCCTTGCTTATTGACATTATATACATTTTGAACTATATGTTTTGAATTCACAAGTTTTGTGTCTAACACGTCATCCAGAGAATCCAAACCCAAGACCTTTTGTAATCTGCAAAAATACATAAACACACAGTTCATACACCATCTAATCTGGAAAATGCAAACATGAAGTATTAGGATACAATTTGGGAAAAAAGAGACCCTCATTTCATATAGAATATCTCCAGTTAGATGACAGCCATAAGAATCATGCAGTGCAACTCCTGCTCTTCACAGGACTGCCTATATTTATAGAATATTCTAAGATGGAAGGGATCCACAAAGATCAATTCCTGGCTCTACACAGCACAACCACAAAAATCATACCTGAGAGCATTGTTCAAACACCTCTTGAACTCTGTCAGGCTTAGGTGCTGTGACCACTTCCCTGGGGAGCCTGTTCCAGTGCACAACCACCCTCTGGATGAGGACTCTCTTCCTAATATCCAACCAAAACCTCCCCTGACAACTTCAGACCATTCCTTCAATCCTGTCATTGGCCACAGAGAAGAGAACAGTGTATTCTCCTCCACTTCCCGTCACAGATTGCACTGCAATGTTCCCTCAGCCTCCTCTAGATTAAAGGAGCCAGGAGACCTGAACCACTCCACGTCTTCCCCTCTAGATCCTTCATGATCTTCATAGCCCTAAGAAAGTTTTAGTACCTAGAAAAGGTTTAGTAATTTCAACACCTAAAACTATACCATATAACTAAAAGTGCTGCCAACATGCTCCTTGAACTCCTTCTGGCTTGGTGCTGTGACCATTCCCCCAGGGAGCCAGTTCCAATGCCCAGTCACCCTCTGAGTGAAGAGTCCTTTCCTAATGTGGAGTCTGAACTTTCCCAGACACCACTTGATTCCATCTCCTTGTGTCCAACTGCTGGTCACCAGATCTTCCACATCTCCCCTCATCGCCTCTCTGGAAGTTGTAGGCGGCAATGATGTCACTCCTCAGCTTTCTCAAAGCTTTTGATGACTGTATAGCTCTTTGCTCTATCCAGATCTCACTGCAGGCCCTGTCTACTCTTGAAAGGGTCCAAAGTTCCTTCTAACCTAGTATCATGGACAAACTTAATGAACTTAATGTACATCCAGCTCCTTCATCCCTGTCATTTATGAAAACATGAAAAAGCACTGGCCTGAGAATGGAGCCCTGCAGAACCCCATTGATGACTACTCACCAGAGATAACCACATTTACTACAATCCTTTACACCTGACCCATGAGCCAGCTGCTCACCCAGCAATATTATGGACTCATCAAGCTGCATGCTGGACAGTTTATCTAGAAGGATACTGTGAGAGACAGTGTCAAAAGCTTTGCTTAAATGCAAAGCAACCACATTAACTGGCTTCCCTTAGTCAACTAGATGGGTGACCTTGTCATAAAAGAAAATTAAATTGGTTAAGCAGTATATTTTTCCCCTTCTGAAACTGTGCTGGCTATGACCAATGACTGTGTCTCTCAAATATTTTTTATTAACTCCCAGAACAACCTTTTCCATAATTTTACAGGCACTGAAGTGATACTGACAGGCCTGTAATTATCAAGGTCTTTATTCTTTGCTTTCTTAAAATTGAGAAAATATTTGCCAGCTTCCAGACAAGAGGGGCCTCTCCAGACTCCCAAGATAAATGAAAAAAATGGAGAGAGATCCTGCAACAACATCATCCAATTCTTTCAGTGCCATGGGATGAATCTCATTGGGCTTCATAGATTTAAGCACATCCAGCTGGAGCAGAAAGTTTCAAACAAATTCAGGGTCAGCTGTGAGTCTCCCCATTCCCACTGTCATACTCTTCCAACACAGGAAGCGGGAGTCTCCATGTCAATTATCAAACTTAAAGAGGCCAGGACTTTCTGTCAGGTGAATGGTATTGTTCCCTGATCAAGCTGTCAGGGTTTCAGCACCCTTCCACATAATCTGCTGTGCCAACCATGTTTGCCCACCCTGGTCTTTTGGTTGCTAGAGCTCTCTCTGTAGTGGCCTTTATGTGAAGGAGGGGCTTGGCCACCACTGCCCCTAGTCTCACATGCCCAGGTCCTGTCAGCTGCTAGCACGTGAGCTCCAGACTACCAGAGGGTCTCTCCATTCCCTTGAAGTTTTCTTGGTTCAGGAAACCCAGGGGTAGACATGCACTAAAGCCCTCTGCTGCCCATCATGCTGTCACCAAAACTGCTCACCTCAGCACTGAATGCGTCACGTGCAGATAATGTGCTAGGTTTATACTAAAGTGATCATTAGTAAGAGCTCAACTATGCTGTAATATCAGCTAGTGTATATTATGTTTTTTCCTCTGAAGAAATAGTCCAAAGCAATCACTAACTTTGCATAGGATATTCCTTTGAATATAGAAAAGAATATCTGAATCTCAAAGCTTCAACACTCAATGAGCTACTCCATTTATCTCATACAAAGTATTGTACTCGCCATTGACAGGTTTCATAGTACTTCTACATAAGTGCTTTTATTTCCTAGCAACAAGAAAAAGAAACAGAGAAAAGAAAGTGATTAAACAAGACAAAGCCCACACAACAGACTTGTATAACACAACATGCAGAAGTCAAAAGGTACTAAACACAGTAAAATTTTTGTTTTGCAGACTTTATTTGCTGAATTTTTTAGCCAAATAACAAGTGACAGAGTTAGTCTAGACACTATGGCTTTGAAGGCAGTGATGAAAAGTGAGTGGCTGAAATTACAAGTGTTACCAGAGAAGACAGACAAGACAATTACCTGCTACACAGTTTTACTATAACAGCAAATGACTCATAAGTATACTCACCGTGATAAAGTCATGGATTTCCATAACTCTTCTATATTAGTTTGTGTTAGCTCTCTACGGAACACAAGTTTGCATGCTGGTACTTCCCCAATAGCTATGCTGTGTCGCTTGTACCACATCTCAGAGCTCTGAAATCAGAAAAAACTCTCCTCATTAACAAGTTATTTTTCAAGCGTTAAACAGTATAAAACATTTATACTACAGAATTGCAAGCGTTCCTAAATTCCAGTTAAGTCTTCAGGATGCAAGTAAGTATTTGTGTTTCAGAGAAATTAAACATTTTCTCAGTCTTGCACACACATCTTTTCTCAATTCCATAACTTGTCCAAAACTACAAACTTATGTGTGTCAGAACAGCCATTAAAGTTCAGGAGTCAATAATCTTTAATCCTATGTTCAGGTCCTATCCATGATTAAAATCTGTTCATCTACCATTCTAAGATTAAACATCTGTTTATGGAAAAGTTATTGGAGAATTATAAAATGAGATACAAAAGAATTAGAAAAAATTAATCCTTGTTCAGCATATACTGAAAATAATTAAACATTAAGTTCAATAACAGGTTCTATACACAGAGAAAGTAAAAGCAAATCACTACATCTGAATCAGATCATCCATGAGATCTAGTCCACCATTATAACAGTGTCAAGTAAAGCTGACAATGAAGAAGACCACTATCCTTTATGCAACCTTCACAACCAAGCTTCATTCTTGAAGATTGTCATCAAGATATCAACAGGTGGACATACACTGCAGCTTGTATCAGCAGCGTCCTTTTCAAGGCAAAACTCCTAATCCTTCCAGTTCTTTGATTTACACTACAGGCCAGTGCTAAGGCACATTAAAAGTATTCGTTGTGATCACAACCAAATCACAGAATGCACTCCAGGAACGCACTTAAATACTCCAAGCACTAATTGTCTGTCATTCCATGGCAGACTAGACTAGAGCTAGCTGGAAGCAAATAGCACCCTCTGAAATTAAGGGTCTGGTCTTCCACATCTGCATTTCATGACACAGACCTATGCTCATCAATCCACACACAGCCACTAAGTGCTCAGATTGATGCTGAAGGAATTCAAGGTACCACCATTTTCAGCTGTATACTTCAGTATTCCAGTGGAAGCTAGACCTAATTATAAACGAGGCAGCAGAAAGAAGCTTATGCCTTTGTCTCACTTACAGTCCACAGGATTAATCAAAATTGTCGATGGAAGAGATTTTGATCTATGCCAAACTCTATGCTGTTGCATCTGAGTCAGACGCAAACTTTTGCTAATTCTTATCAGGCCAGGATGCTTGGATGGAAATTTAGACCACAGCTGGAGGCTGTAAGATATTACACCTTCAACAGACACTTGCACAGTAACTAAAATACTCTATTCTCTTTTCTTGTCTTTTCTTCTATCTTGATCTTCTACCTACTATTGAAGTTCTAAGGACCATGTTTTTCCTCTTCAGAAGCTTGTTGTACATCAAGAGTGCACTTGAGTTGCACACAATTGGATTATAAACATGGAATAACCATTCATTCAGAATATTTAGATGCCCAGCAAAACGGTAGGAGCTACTTTTCCAAATAGACTATGGTTCACCAAGAAATCTAGGACTAGAGTCCTGCTCTGAAGTACAGTAATAAAAAGGCAATAATCATCAAAGAAATCCCAAGTTCACAACTTATGAGAACACACACATATAAGACACGCTGAAGGAAGGGCTTAGAATATACCTAACTCCAGAAGTCTAGTCTTTTACTATGTCTGGGTGAACAGAGTTGAAACTAATTTTGGTTTACTAATAAAAGTAAGTTTTTTCAACAACTTTACAAAGGCTGGATCAATCTAGGTAAGTATGAGGCAGGATGATTTTCCATGCTTAAAAAGGATAACTGAAAAACCAGAAACACTTTTTCTTAGCCGAAACATAGTCTTTAAATAAAAGGAAATTGAGTCAGTAACAGCCTTATAGCAGCTACAAAGGTTGTAATACTGTATATACTCCAATACATGAAGTGTCCAAATTGGCCACTGTAAGAGTTACAGTGTGACTATTTTGTCTTGTAATATAATAAATGCCCTATTGGAATTTGAGTAAACTGGAACAAAATATGGGAAAATACACCCATGCTGAACTCAAATTGCTCAGGGCATTGGAATGCGTAGCACAAAGAATGCTAAAAGCTTCTCCAGCAAATTTTAAGAAAATCTTTACTTCGCAAAAGTTTAAAATAAAAGTATTTAGCATTTAATTTTATAAGCAAGTATTTTGTGACACAGCGTAGAGGTCATCAGTTCAGTTTTGCTTTCCGAATATGCTTTTGTCCAGGAAAATAAAACTGGGTGCCTTACCATAGTGACAGATTTCACTGGGATGTGTTCTTGAGAAGGGCCTCCCTTTGGTTCATTCCAGTCTGGAAATTTAATTACTTCCTTTCCACATGAAGGTTTCTTTGGATATGACTTCAGTGGTGATGAAGGAGGAAATCTACAATTAGAGAATATTTTTAAAGTCTCTGAATGCCAACTAATCCCTATTTACCAATGCAAAACTGTAGTCAGCCTTCACATGCAAAAATACAACAAATGCTTTGGACATTCACAGCCCAACTTAGTTCCCTGTAGACTGGTGTTACATGATATGTAAAACACTGTGGACTGTCTTGTTTCCCCTCCAGCTGCTGCTCCAGAACAGTTCAGGTCCTTTGTACCTCCCATGACATAGCTGAGCCTTGGGTGACTGACATCCCAGTGCACCTCACATAGCACTAGCTGTCTTTGCACAGACAATAGGTCTTCACTAGAAGGTGTTGATTCTGCTGAAAAAGCTCTGGGTATGTTTCCCCCCATGTCAAGTGCGTTGTTAGCATGCATTTCCTGAAGCAAAGCTGCATAGCTAATTGCATGACTAACACTCAGATTTAGTTAAAATGCATGCAAGTGTCCATACAAAGTTTTGCCCACATTACCAAGTTCTTCTGTGTTTACGCGCTTTCTGTGCGAAGATCATATCCTGCAGTTCTTTTCTGGAGTCTGTTTTCAGCTGGTTTTGCAGGTAACTATCTGACTTCTTAAGGCATTTCAAGAAGTGCCTTGAAGAAATTAGCAGAAATAAGCCCTAAACCAGCTCTTGTAGAAAAGAAGGAAAACAAACTATCCAGCTTGACCAGCATCAAATTATTGCTAAGCTTAGGTCAGAGCATGTACAAAGGAACTAATGACAGCATATCAGAAAGACAAATCAGTTAGATGGCAACACCTCTTCAGACTGGCCCAGATCCAATCTTATCTGCTTTCACTCCCAGGTTTTAGATGCTGAGATTCCTGATGCATTAAGAAACTGCCTAAGCCTCGCTCACTCTTTTAAATCATAATGTAAAAGACAGATATGCCCATGACTTTGCAACAAGAGCTTTTACACTGCTGGATAGCATGCACATGTATCCTACCAGAAAAAAAACGCTTGAGAAATCCTCAAGTTTCTCCAAAATGTCACCCCATCCTCTAAAGGCACTTTAAACATTTAATAAGTTTTTAGTTTAAATTTGTATTGTAGTTTGGTTAGTCCAGTACTGTTACACTGAATGATTAAACACATTGATTGTTTTCACCACACACACTGAGCACATTCCACAGTGCTGTTCAACAGCACAAGTGCAGCACAGAGATACCACTTACATCAGGCAAGCCCTCAGAACAAGCAGCAAGCACCTCACTCTGATCCTCCAAGATGTACTCTGTTTTTAATGGTAGAGCAGACTAGATGGCAGATGTTCAGCTGTTGAGTGCTGTCAACCATTTTTCAGATATTCATTATTTCTTAAGAGTTTAATATTAAAATAAAACATATCTGCATATCTGCAGCCTTTTTCCTTTGCCTTACACTATTCTCAGTAGTTTCCTGTTTCTTCTCCACTTCTTCACAATTTTTTGCTTTCTGTCATTTGCTGCCCTGATTTGCAACCAATCAGTAAAAGAATAAGTTCTTACAGGCAGAAAAAGGAGGTGCATTCCATTTTTCAGGTAGCATTACAGCAAAATCTAGATGGAGAAGGATTAATGTCACTCAAAGCAAAGGACTGAGGAGCACTCCAAGGCTGGCACATCAAGATCAGAATTGGTTATGGCCAGCAACACTAGTTTGGGGAGTTTATAAAAAGAGGAACTGGAGATATCTGCTTATGTCCAGAACAAAGGATGTAGAACAAGGTCAACTAACAGTGATGTCCACAATGTAACAAGTATTACTGCTGAATTCCTAAAAGATTGCTATCATTGCAAGAGTGCTAACTCTTTTGCTTTTAATAGAATGGCTTAGATTAAAAAAAAAAGTCTAAAGCCCAACAGCTTCCAAAACGTTAACTTCGCATTCATTATCGTAGATTCAACTGAGCCAGTAAGTCAGGATACACTGGTAAGTCTTTGCTACTTTTAGACATCACATTAGATCTCATCTTCATAGTTAATAATTGCCAAATATTCGCACGCAAACCAACTTTTGGCAATATTTCTTTTGCATACTCTGTGGACGAACAAGAGCAGACAGCTACACTTACATGTGAAGTTAATGAATGACACAAATGTGTACCACAGTGTGCAGCTACAGCATGTCATCACATACATTTACACAGAAGATATGAAGCATATAAGTATTTCCAAAGTAAGCACGGTCAGTAGTATTGACTCATATCGCTACCTCCATCAGCATTGTGAGGACAGATAACCCCGTATTTCACCTGTAGCATGAGGAAAGTCCACCAGAGGGAGCTGCCAGGATATTGAATACATGAAAAACCAGTGTTTAGCTACTAAAATAAGACAGAAGCATGTTTTGGTACTTGAAGCCACGAGTAATGCATCTAGATTATTTATGCACCAAGCCGAGTAAGGAAAAAGTGGCTCCGGTTCAAGATGAATGAAAGGTATGCATATTTAACTGAAAAAAGTTCAGTTGGTAACTTAGTTATTCTTTCAGTGGGAGGAGGAGAAGGAACATCTCAACAAAATATATAACAAAAGAGCTCTGTTGTCTAGTAGCAGATCAGTAGACAGAGCATGCAGAAAATTAATAGAACAGAAATATTTCACCCAGCCAACTTCCACAGCCTGCAGCTCAGTAAAGTCATGACTGAAAATACAAAGAAATAAATAAAACAATTTGCTAATACAAAATGAACAGAAAACTCCAAAGCTACACAAACACGGCAAAACCAAACCAAAGAAATATAGCATAACACCAGCAGTTATCAGACCCCATATTAAATCTCTTGACAAGAATTAATGCCCAGAAATAAAAAGAAAAGATCAGTAGTGCAAAATGAAAAATTGACTTAATACATATCAAGTGGGAATTCAGTACTATTTCCCCAAAAATAATATTAAGAAATAATTTCCTAAAAATTAATATGCAAAATTTGAGTATATAATAATAGCTATAATAAATAGAAGCATAAACTTATTGCCAACCTCTTTTCCCTAATGTTTTGACTTCCATTTCCTCAAAAGAAGGCTCATCATGATAAAAGTTACAAATCCATACTTGAAGTAATGGTCATCTTTATAATACTTCTGCACCAAACAGGACACTACAAGATGGTACAAATTCAGAACTTGCAGTTTCTGTCCACCCAAACCTTAACTGAGGTTACAAGAGGTCAAAGAATCCAGTCCAGTAATGCTAAGCTTTTATTAAAAAGAAATCTCCTCTGTTAACAAGCCATCAGCTGAGATACTCAACAGGGATACGTAAGCAACCATCCGTGAGGATAAGCAAATAAAGCTTTGTCCCTTGTCCATCTATAAGCCAAGGGGCATTAAAAAAGGTTATATCATAAATGTCTTAGATTCAGAAGGCTTTTCTCTTCTCTCAGAAGAAGTGGAGACAGCAACCAAAATAGTCAGGGGGTTGGGGTGAAGGAGGAAAACTAGAGCTGGATGACCAATGGCATTCTCACTTCCACCTATGTGTCTTAGTATGCACTCTTCCTGGACCAACAAACCTGATGTCTGCCATCAGCAATCAGAACTTGATACCATGTGAAAGCTACAAAAGCTTTTGTTGATTTTCAAAGAATGCAACTGAATAGAAATGACCTTCAAAAATATTTCAAAACAGACAAAGTGAAGTCAAACATTAAATCATGGCAGTTACCTGTTACCAAGAAAATTAAAGTCTTTAAAAGGAAAAGGGGAAAACAGGTCAACACCTTTCCAGAGACATTCTACAAAAACACTTGTAAAACATGAGCAAGAATTATTATACCCTGTTTCCAAAAAAACTAATTTTTTCTATCACCGTATAACAGGCTTACCGATATAAATGGCCATCGTCTTCAAAGTCCTCTTTGCCCCACCTTCCTTTAATATCTTCGATAACATGATTTTTCAAGAATTTTTTAAGCAGCTTAACAGTTTGATCGCGAGTCACTTCTGGGCCAAAGTTTTGGTTAGAGCCAAGTAGCTCATGCAAACAGTCCACTGCCTCCGAGGCTTTGAAGCAACGCTCGTAACTCTTGAAACGGCAGCGATGCTTTCGTAAGGGCATCCCAGCACGGAAGAGCTCGATTATCTCGTTCCACTGGGAAAGAACAAAGCAAATAGTTACGGGAGCTCGTCTCCCAAGTTTTCCTGCGACCAGAACGCAGCCAGTTCTGCAAGCAGAACTACACGCTTTTTTGACCATCTGCGTTCACAAGAACATCGAAACCTAAGCCCAGGATTTCAACTGTCGAGACCCGAGAGCTTTAGGAGGCTGAAATATATACAGCGCCACACGACCTACGGATGTCAGGATACGGCTCTAGCCCCCCTTAACTTTTACCGGGACAAAAGGCTCAAACGGCCGCTCCGCCCGGCCGGGCTCGGCCCAGCGCCAGCCAGCCCCGGGCACCTCGACTCGCAGAGACGCGGCCTGGGAGCAGAGGCCGGCACCGAGGAGGCCCGAGAGGGAGTGGCGCTAGGAACAGAGGCGCGGGCGGGCGGTGGTGTCCGGGATGGCGGCGGGGGCACTCACCAGGCGGGTGGCGCGGTACGGCCCGGGCCCCACCAGCCGCGGCTCCATGGGCGCGGCCGCGCCGGCTCCGCGCCGCGTTTGAATCCTGCCGGACGCCGCCGCCTTCGCCCATTGGGTGGAGAGCGCGGCACGTGATGGGCCCGCGCCGTTCTTGATTGGCGGGGCGGGGGCCGAGAGCGAGCGGGGCGGTGTGGTGGGCGGCGCCGCAGGCCTCGGGCCTCAGCGGCAGTGGGGGCCGATGTCCCGCGGGATCCTGCCGGCCGTACGCAACCAGGCTTTTCGCGGTGGTGTCAACCAGCAGGACAAGAGACAACGGGCAGAAAACTGATGCAGTGGAAGTTCCCCGTGAACATGAGGAGGAACTTCTTTGCTGTGTCCCTTCAACCTGGCCCATTTGGCATTTCTATGTGTGGCAACAAGTTAAACCATGTTAGAAAAACGTTGGCAGGTGAATTGCTGGCCTGATAAAGTGAACACAGCCTTGGGTTTAATTAAACAAAACACAAAATCAAGCCAAAAAAAACCCTCCAAACCCTCAATTTTAAATGTTTTTAAATTGTTTCCAATCAAAATTTTGTTAAAGAATTTTGTTTTGAATTCAGGCACCGTGGGGGATGATAATTACTTGCAATTACATTCGATATTAATTCTACAGAAGATAGGGGTTGATGCTGGTGCCACACAGCTCATTGAGTTATTACATATTAGCTTTTAATGAGCATTTTAAAGAAAGGGTGATTTGGAAAGTGAATAGGAAACCTCTATTTTAAGGTAGGAGATTATGATACCACGTCACCTGTCCTGAATGGGCAGGGATGTAACTGAAACTCCTATGATACCTCTTACAGATAAGTTATCTGTCAATTTTTAGGACTCTCACAGGAGAGGAGTGGCTGCTAACACCAGTGTTTCCTCTCCACCAGGTCTAAGGAAAACAAAATTTTAGCTCCATTCCCCTCACTGTCAGTCAACATTCACCATAACATGGATGACTTAGCTGACTGTTGGGACTCCTCTTTCTAGCCTAACAAAGTATACACTTTAAGTAAGTGATATGCACAAATTATAGGTTCAGATAAAGATTGTGTGATTCTCACGTTGTGTGTAGGAAGACAGTATTTGTTTTGAGCTGATGCCATTGCTACAGTTACAATATATGCATCCTCTTAGACTGCATCTATACAACTCACTGTGAAACACTATTCTCTTTCTTCAAATGCTTTATAATTCACAGAAGACTAAACCACTGTGCAAGATATTATGCAGTGGGAATCTAACATGGCACTTGCTGACAGCCCACAGAATGATTAGCATCTCCAGTTTCTGCTCCTGCTTATTAGTTCTTAATCTCAAACAACTGACTCTGGAAGCCGTTGGCTAGTGTACAACTGCTGTAACTGGAAGTTTTCCTGGCTTCTTTATGTCCACATACAGCACTTCTCAGTTTTGACTGTGCATAGTCTCAGCTCCTATTTAAGCCCAAGTAAGTTTGAAAAATCAGTTGCGGATCTAGCTCCCGAACCAACAAACACTGACCCTTCACACCCAGCTGCAGAATACATTCCTCCATCCATATTTATGGGGCAGGGAAGGAGGTATAATTGCAAAATCAGAGACCAGAACTAGAACTTCCCCTACCACCACAGAAATCATCTGCAATGCTACAGAGTAATGCCTGCTTCCTTACACAAGAAGCAGAGGGTACTGTTATCCAGTTTTCACTACAGGCTAACTACTACAGCCTCACAAGGCCTGCATTTCCCAAACACATTTGAATGCGCAGGCTCAAGAAGGTCCAAAAGAATCAAACTCTCCCACTTCCTTCATCAGTACTTATGTAATACATAATCTGATATATATATATATATATACATTGAAAAAAAACAACGACAAGCATCAAAAACTGGCAAATCCTTTAATGCTATTTGAAAAAACAGCAATAGGTGTCTGTCTTTAAGGAAAGCCCCCCTAACACTGGAAGCCGGGGGTGTACATACAGGCCAGAGCTGGCTGGACTTGAGACTTTGACACAGTGATGGACTGCATTTTCCCACCAAAAAGAGGTGTGGTCCCTGATCAGCATTGCAGCTGTTTAGTATCTTGTGATAAAGCACCTCTCCACATGTACTGCCAGGGAGCTGGGAACTGAACACTGATGATTCTTGGATCAAGCACGTAAAATTCAGGGGTTGCAATTTAAATCTGCAGTCATCCCAATACTTTTTGAGATCTACTGTCAAGCTGACCTGAGAGCTGACAGCTACAGGGATTAAATAGTGAATAGGTAAAATATAAATTATTTTTTATTTGCTTTAAAACACTTGATGTAATCTCAAAAGAAAACATTTGCAACTCATGTCCAACCTAAAATTTACATTCCCTTAGCATTTACAATGCACCATAAATGTCAGTAAAATAAAAGTGTTCAGGTAACAAAGCTTACTCTCTTGGAATTGTGCAACAGGGAGGCTATTAAAATCTGCCTCAAAGTTTTGAGTCTATGAAAATCCCACAGATCAGATCAAGTAAAAAGCAAATATTACAATTTTGGTTTTTTTGGTGTTGTAGAAAACAGTACCTTTAATGGTAACATTAATCTGAACACATTTAATCCCTCATTTCCAAGTCTGTTGCATGCACCAATTCATTAATAAACTAATGCAGTACAAATGCAACTTAAAAATAGCAAGTTCCTTTGATTTCTACACAAATGTGACCCTCGCAATCTGCCTGACCTTGGAAAACAACATACTAGGTAATTCTACAAAGAGTGGAGCCATGCCCAGTCACAACTGCCTGCCCCACTTTCAGAAGCTCAGAGAATGCCACATACTTTTTTGCCTGGTTTCAGACAAGATAACTGCAGTAACTTTAACCTTGAGCTGATAAAAACAAGCCATAATAACAAAAAATACCAAGATGACACAAACTCTTTCTAGACATGTATTTCAATGGACAATGGAAATGGAAGAAAATAGAGCACAGTACAATCATTTAAGGCAACATTTAAGCTTAAATCATTAAATCAATTTTTTTTTTTTTTACATTTTATTTGAGTACTAAGATGTTGGCTATTAAATTAAAAGATTCCATAATCCTCCTAGCCCCACTTCACAAACAGCACAGGCCACAATATAAAGTATATCCATAGACACATTGAATAATAAGTATACTTGGCTACTACAGTGAACAAATCAGTAAGATGTTTTGATCACTGTGCTACAAGACAATTCAGATAATCCCCATATTAGTAGCTTTCCAACATTTACGATAATGTTCAACTGAGTACAACATGAAATGAATTCAGTTCTCCTAGTAAAAGACAGTATATCCAAAAATCTGTGATCTTCAAATGAAACTCTGTCTTGACAGATTAACATACAATCTTTCCTTTAAAGTAATAGTTTATAAACAGATGTAACGATGTTTATGTATTAACTATATTAATATGCCTTAGATTCTATAACCAGTACTTACTGAAGAATCATTCTTATAATAAAATGAAGCCGACAGTCTTAGCAACTTACATTTAAAGTGAAGTAATTTTTATCCCCCTCAAAGTGTGTTCAAAGTACTCAGTACTTGTCATACACATTTTAGTTTTTCCAATTATCTTTATTTTTGTGCATTTTCTAGATAGAGATTATCTACCTTTTTTTTAAATTTTTTTTTTAATCAGAGATCCACAGTTCTTCCTCAGTCACATGTTCTGAATCCCAAATAACTTACGGTAAAAATACAAATTCTGTTTTGGAAGAAAACATATAAAATATACACCATGTAGTGTGCGCACCTAAACATCTTGATTGTCAAGTAGTGCAAGTTTCCCCTTTGACATATACACTTCTTTGGTTTCAGAGACAAGAACTTGTTTCACTCATCTTTGCTGATGCCATTTCTTGCCATTTTTGGCAGTCTTTGTCCTTTTGTGTAAGCATGGTACCAGAAGTGGAGAAACAAGACCAAAAACATAAAGCCATAAAGCCAAATAATAAACATGAAAATTGGATACTGGTACGGACAATCATCCATAACGTAGATTTGTCCTATATGGACTGTAACCATAATAAACTGGACCTAGAGGAAAAAGGTGAAGAAAATGAGTACTTTTAAAATAAATTACAGCCTTACTACAGAAGTATAAAAAAATTCAGCATAGCTTGTTCGCTGAAAAACATAGTAAGGAGTGGAGTGGGGGGAAAGCAAGGAGCAACAGGGACAACAATACAACTTCCTAATATGACATAGATGCATCTTTATAGCCCATCTCCCCAAAATATTACTCCACTGAAAAACTGGTTTACGTAATAAAGGAAGAGAAGTTCTGGGACAAACTAAGAAACTTATAGTAGGAGAATAGGGTTCTACCCTGGCCAGTTCAGATAAAAAAGGAAGGGGGCAGACAGTCCTCCTTCTGTCCTTAAGCTGTCCCAGAAATGGCTTAATAAATGACTGTGAATTTCTCCACTCTGTGCTTTTCAGTTTGTCCAGTGACAAATGGGAGGCTCCTTTAAAAAAATTAGCCAGGAAAAAAAAAAAAAAAGAAAAGCAAGCAACCATTAAAGTGTTAGGCAACAAGAATTCCCACCTTCCCTGCACACTAGCATGTGACAAAAAGACACTCCACATGAACTCCAAGTTAATAGTCCACTGGTAGTGCCTCCAGGTCAAAATGACCAAGCTATAAATATTCAGGCTACATTGTTCGGAGTTGCACGTGGTTACATGAACTATTCTACTAAAACCAGCCCTGGTACAAGCATACAGGGAGCTCCTTTACCTCCTCCATCAGCATCCTTGCTCATTCTAAGCCAATTGTTTAGCCAGAAACTGAATTTTGTAAATCCATCTATTAAATTAGGTGGGCATGAAAAAGCACTGCAGAAGAGCAACCTTTTGAAAGTGACCTAAAGCTGATAAAAGAATATAATTACTGCAAGAGTGGGTTTTAATGCTCTGGGTTGGAGAGAGGTAAATTTTCTGAACATAGGCCTTTTCTATGAAAGAACATCAAGTTCTAAAGAAATACTTTTTCTCTTTCCTTACTGCATGTTACATGTAGTTACTAGTTACATGTGTATTCTGTACATTAATTGTATTTTCTTGGTGTAAATTTATATTTTAATAATTTTTATACAAGCAATGAGTCTTGTAAATATATTTACCAAGTACTACATAACTGAAAAGCTTGTTTAACTAAATCTGTGATTACAGTGAATGCTGAAGTCATCAGATTTAAATATATTACTGTGGAGAGATTACACTTTTTGTTATCCTCAGTTAAAACATTAGTAACTCTTATACCAACTGTAAGCTCCACACATGGGCATAACTAAAAGGACAAATTTATTGCATTAAATGTGTTAGAGTCAGGTTTTTGAGAGGTGCATATGTCCAAGACAGTTACTCACAAGTTGTATAGTTGTCATGTACTTTTTCCACCACAAATATTTATGATAGGCTGGTCCCAAAGAACAGATTCCATAGTAAGTGTACATGACAACATGCACAATACAGTTCAGCAAAGCATGAAATGTTCCTAAACCACCTGTAGAAAAACAAAACATAGTAGTAGTATTCCAACAGGTATTTAAAAAGCCACTGAGGTCCTAGCAGATTGCTTTGAGCCAGGGTATGAAAACACATGTACCACAAAACCTAGATTTGACCAACTCTGAAGGTATTTTACCTGAACTGGGTTGATACCAGTTCTGAGGGATCATACCAGTTTCTTGTCTCCGAAAAGGTTTATCTAAGCACTCCCAATAAAGCAGTAAAACCCAGCTGATCTAA
>WAAE01028431.1:0-14366 GCA_013400495.1 Nicator chloris | reverse complement strand
GTTCCAGGGCCTCATCACCCTCAAAGTAAAGAACTTTTTTAGTAATATCTAATCTAATCTAATATGTCTCAGTAAAAAGATCTTCCCTCTTGTCCCATTACATGCCCTTGTAAAGAATCCCTCTCCATCTTTCTTATAGAATCCCTTCAGGAACTGAAGACCTTTAGGTTTCATTCTGATTGCCAAGAAATACATTTCTTTTCCCTCCCTAATGAATTTGTGGATATAGCTTTAGAATTGTCTTGTGAATGTTCTCATAGCAATGCCCCTAGAAGCTGTAGCCATGATCTGTGTAACACACTGTCAGTGCACACTGTAGGCAGAGCTGCAGGGGATGTGTAGGGTGACAGTGCAGACTCTGTGCATTCCCTTACCAGAACATGTCAGCTGGGGTGAGTTACAGGCTCCCACACACCCCACTGCTTAATTTCCAGTTTGTATGTTCTACTTTTCCACATAATCTTTTAGGTAGCTAGAAGAACTCCTTGAATTTGATGAATACCTAAACAAGAATACCTCAACTAATATTGCACCATGCATGCGTTTCCTTCCATATATTCTATACTGAGAAACAGAAGACGTTTCTTAACCCATTTTCTACCCTTTTTTTTTTTTTTCAACTTGAAGATTCAATTTATGGCTAATAAGAAATGCAAAAATAAAATTCAAATCGCGCTGTAAATAAAACATAATGGCTTGAGAGGTAATAACTGCTCTCAGTCAGTGGCAGATCACCATAATCGATCAGCTGGCTTGTTCAGGATGAGTATGCTTCAGTCTGAAAAATATGGATCTGCTGGCAGGCACTTTTAATAATGTTTTAAGAAGGTGAGAGGGCATATTAAGGTGTAAAGCTGGATGAAATCTTTTGTTTCAGTAGTGCAAAGAAGTTGTAGATGTGCATGAGTAGCAATTCAGTAAATATTGTTCAGTCTCTATAAGTGGTATCTCCTTAAATTATTTTGTTGGCTTAAAAATATGTCGTGAAGTGGCTGCAAATTCTGTACGTTGGTGAAAAAAGCTTTGGAACATTTTTCCAGATGATGAAGGAAGCAGATGAGGTTGTTTCCCTCCAGTCTCACCTTTTACTTCACTGAGAGAATGGATTTACAAAAATTTACATAAATTTGCAAAACCAGGGCATGTGTGAAAGCTTCTATATGTTCTCATTGCACAATTTTACCTGTATCACCTTTATCTCAGCAGACACTCTGAATTTGAGCTGGGGACCTCTGGAGTCCATGGTATTGATTTCTGTGATATAAAAATATACCATGTTTCTAAACTCAGATCTGTAGCCATACCCTATGAAAAGCTATATAGATAGGAAGGAATCAAAATTCTATACCTACAAAAACAAACAACCAAACAAAAACCCAACCTACCTAAAAATGTGCTTGAGTGAAGACTCCAAGTGTGGGAGAGCTGCAAACTTTACATACCTGACTGTGTCTGTTTCAGACTGGAGCTGAAATGTATCCCAGGCTAGACTTTCTGACCAAGAATTAAAAAAAAAAAAATTTGCACCTATATTTGTGTTCCTATTCTGACACCGATATCTATGGTATGACTCTGTTTCATGTAGATTTTACCATTTATCAGTGTTATAGCTGTTTGTAACAGAATTTTTTCATGTATTTTTCATTTAAAAAGCATCCACTAATCATCTGCTTTAAGTAAAATTAAAAATCATCAATATGATTTTATTTTTGTCTATTTTTTTTCTGATTGTTGTGGAACATTTGTGAGAATTTTTTAAAGCCTTATAATTTTCTGTTCTTTAGACAGATAATTTATTTCACCTATTTTATACGAATATTTTGCAAATCATCCGTGTCTTACAAGAAGTTGGAACTTGTCGTGAAAACATTCTTTAGAATGCATTCTTCATTTCACAGAATAGAAATTCAGAGAGTAGTTTCTGAAAGATCCAAAAGATTTGTTTTTAAAACTGTTGTGAAGCTAGCATCACTGTAATCTAGACATTAGAAATTGCTTACTTAGTGCAAGTACTATATCTGCCTTGAAACCTTAATTTCTTTTTCTTCAAACCTTTTAGAAATGTCCCAATTGATTGGATGATCTTCATTAGTGAAAAGAAATTACTGAAGAGAGAGAACTTTAATGGGCTTTTGCTGTTGCTAAGGGCTTTGCAAGTCCCTGTATTTGAAAAAGTTTCGCTTTAACATGGAAAACTATTCTAAGATTACCTCCCACAGAGAGCTGAATAACCCATTTCACTGTGCATGGTGATTTATCAGCATCTCTTCAGTCAATTGGGTAAGTTTGCTCCATTTGCATGAAGAGCATTTCATACTTAAAATGTATGGAATCATAAATCATTGTCTATCTGTTCCAGTAGGCACACCAAAATAATTTAATTAAATTAAGAACCTATGGAATTTTATGAATGCACATACCTGTGCAATAACACATTAAGTAATGACAGTGCAAAAGAAAAAAATCACATATCTTCTAACGAACATCTTGTAGTAAAATTTTGTGTGTTTCCTTGAACTTGGGCTTTTTCATGTTCATACTGTGGCACATCTATACATAAATGTTCCTACAGGGGACTTCAATAGCTATACCTATTGCTAAGCTGAAAACTTATAGCCACAGTTCTCCCAATGGCATAAATTCAGTTGCAGAGGGAACATTTCCAGTTCTAGTTACATGAGATATTCAAGAAGTTTTTTCCTGCAAGACTACACAAAACCTAATGAATATTGTAAGATATAATGTAAATGGATAAGAAAATTATTTTTGTGGATGCAGACAAATGGCAGACCACACCATATGTAACTGCAGTGGTGATGATACTTCTGAAAGCACTGAAGCCTAGTGAAGGCAGAAGGTCATGAAGAAACATCCAAGGGAATGTGCTGAATCTGAGAATAAGGTCAGGTCTCTTTGTTGTGCTGCATAGGAAGGAACCTGTTAGCATGATTTAATTCACAACCAGACTAAGCAATTTGATGTTAAGCCAGGTGGCTGTTTGCTGCTGACTAGGAAATTTCATTCTGAATGAAAAAAAAAACCCCAAACTTAAGGGAAATGTTGAGGGTGTCAGCTGAATTCAGAAGATTTATTGTGCTCAGTGATTTTTTTTCAATACTATCCACTCACATTTCTGTCATGGTAAAGCCAACATAGTTATGTTAAAATACAGTTTGGTAAAAAGGTTTACTGCTACAAGAGAAAAAGAAAATCTGTAAAAAAGAATGATGGTGTTATGTATCAGGCAACTAGTCCACTTTAATATCATATACTATAACAAATTGCCCAAACTGACAATTTAAAAGTAAAGAAAGACATTCCCACAAATACTGTTTTTCTTGAAGGAAACATTAAAGAAGCTGGTTGATTTTCACTTGGTTTGCAAGCTCACAGGGAGATCTTGATGTTTAGGCATATTCTGCAGTGTCCAGAAATGCATTTAAAAACCTATGTTTAAGATGAGGCACTGGCAAACATCTGTTTGAGAGGATTGTGCTACATTGCCTCTGCACAAAGTGGTCCATGGTGATTAAGAGAAGAAAACATAGTGACATTCAGTGATTGCTGGGTCACTGTGCCCTGAAAAGATGATTTGCAACCTGTTTTCTAAGATTTTTATTTTTCTACATTAAGGAATGGAAGGTATAATTTTTTGCTGTTTTTAGTGTGAAATTACTCTTTGCATCAGACAGACTTGATTACAAATTAAGCAATATTTTGTTCTACACTTGAAGCACCGAGAGTTTAGAATTAAGTTCATAGCTACCTGGACCTTATCAGCTCCTTAAAACTGATGCATCATCTGTATTACAAAATAATTTTAAAAAAATTGTCTTATATACAGTTTTGCTAAATATGGTCTGGATTTGAAAATTTGTGTAGTATGGTATACACAGATTAAAAACTCCTTTCTACAGCTAAGCCTAAATATAAACTCTGGCAGCTTTCTTGAAAGATTATTCACTGCCAATTCTTATCTTTCAGAAGTGACATTATCACTCCACTGTAAATGTCAGTTAGCCTTTAGTAAGTAGGTCTAGCTCCCAATCTGATCACAGATAAAAATTATTGTTGATAGTCCTGGTAATTGACTGGACTACACCAAATTTCTAATGTAACCTGAGTTCTGTGTATTATCAGGGTGTGGAAGAGAAGACTGCTTATCATATTAGTATACTTTGAATACTTAAATCTATAGATGGATTGTATTAAATAGTTACAAGATATAAAAGACATGAGTTTAAATGTCTTCTTAGATGTAGGTCAAGACCAGAGACAGCTGAGAAACTATTTTTGTTGCAGTGAGTTTCAGATCTACAACTCTCTGCCTTTTGAGAGACCCTCATATCGCTAAAATGTCATCACTGAAAAAACTATCACCTGGAAATATATAAATGTGCTGAAATAAATATATTTTAAATCCTGTAAAAGCTGGGCAAAGAACTAATATATTGATTTTTTCTCTATTAGCTTATGAAAGAGAAGCCAGGTCAGAGCAAGATCTCTGTTAAGCTCCACTCAGATTTCAAGAATCAGTTCCAGAGGTCAGACTCAAGATATCACTGTAAAATTTATCCACACTTTTATAGTAAAGAAAAAAGGAAGTTTAGATGTGTTTAGATCTGGAAAAATTTTAAATTTACTTATTTCTGTGCTAGTATCTTGTATCTATGCCACACCCTTTCCCACCCATCCCATTCACAGTTGTTAATCTGTGCTGACTAAAAATGCTACTAAAAATGACACTATACTGTCTAGCTGAATGATTTCTATGTAAGGTTTCACTCATCATATATCTGGATTTCAAGCTGATGAGAAGTCTCATATGACTAGATATGAAATAATCCCATTCTGCTCTGTAATGTCCTTTCACATACCATTATTAGCAACTAGAGTGTAAATGATAGTCGGGAAAAATACTTATTGACATGCTGATCAATGCTAGTAACGTAAAAGGATTTACAGGCAGGAAGAAGTGAGAGTTAAATCATTTCAGTGAAATGGGTTTTTAGTTGCAGACCTTGACCTCAGGACTTAGAGGAGTGAGTTTAAGCAGATCAAGGAAGGCTTTGTCAAAAAGGTAATAGACACTGAGCTTCTCCTCTCAGCTAAACTTCGTGCTGTTTCTGAGAAGAATTCTTCTGGGGTATAAAATCTATCACTTGGCAACCTGATAAAGTCACAAGACTATATTTAAGTTGATGAAGGACACAGAAGGAAGGTAAGGAAAACTACTGATGATATGAAATCTCTACAGCACGCCCAAAGCATGGAAGAGTAGGTTGTTGCTTTATTTATATTTCCTTTTTAGAAAAACATGAGATTTAATAATTTAACATTAATTTTAGGGGAAAAAAAGAGAGGTTTTAGTTGATGATTGCACTGAAATTAAGCGTAAATATAGGAAAGGGCAGATTCTCATGGAGTCCAATAACAACCTATTAAGACCCCACACACTTTACTTGTCCTCACCTGGATTAAAAACTGGAGCTCAGTTAGAATAATTCTCTAAATTAATTTCTAAGTCATTGAATAAGTCCTAAGGAAAGCACTATAGCTGTATTTTTCAAAGGTTCATTCCTGGAAACACATATAATCTTACATATTTATGAACCTGTGCATTTTTAACAGATCAACAGAAGAGAAATCTCTAAGGCAAAATACAGTTCCCTTCCCCTGCTATCCCTGAGATGAGACTGTTCTCTTGCTGTGACACAATAACAGAAATACACAGTGCTTCAAAAATACACAGTGCTTCTGCCAAAATGACATATTCTTTTTTTTCCTCAAATAGACACTGCTTATAAGTTCTTCAAGTTCTGATTTCCGAGTCTTTTTTGAGAGGTCAGAATGATTTCAAATAACATAAAGGAGCAATAATGAATAAAAAGAAAAAAAAGTATTACACATACAGTCTTATATCCATGTAAGGTAGAAAAAATGCACTACAAATTAATAGATAATGTATGAATTCAACCAGAAAAAGGGACATAAAATGCTCAATTTAAAAAAATACACTAATATTTTACAAAAGAAAAGTCACAGCGCTGTAGCTAGAAATAAGCTACAATAATGACAGCTTCTACAAGAGTTCATATTGAAGTCAATAATTCTAAAGTTCAAATTTATAAAGTAAGATTTCTCTTTTTTTTTTGTCTAGCTAGCAGCTGATTCACTACTGCCATGGTAAGGCTGGGCACAAAAAGTGTTATAATTTTTAATGGTACCTTATTTTGGATTGTGACAAACACTTCTGCATATACACACTGAAAAGTAAAAGAAATGTTCAGCTGTGACTCAAAGAATCATGAAATATACTGAATAAGAAGAGAAACGCAAGGATCATCAAATTCCAACTCCTGGCCCTGCACAGGACATCCCCAAGAGTCACACCATGTGCTGGAGAGCATTGTCCAAAGACTGCTTGAACTCTGCCAGGCTGGTGCTGTGACCACTGCCTTGGGGAGCTGTTCCAGTGACCAAACACCCTCTAGAGGAAGAACTTTTTTTCTAATATACAAATTAAACCTCCCCTGACCCATCTTCAGGCCAGTCTCTTAGATCCTAGCACTGGGCACCACAGAGAAGAGACCAGCGTCTGTGTCTCCTTTTCTTATGAGGAAGTTGTAGACTTCAATGAGATCTCCCCTCAGTTTCCTCTTCTCCAGGCTGAAGAGACCAAGTGACCTCAGCCACTTGTCATAGAACCTTCCCTCAAGGCCCTTCACCATTTTTTTTTTGGCTCTCCTTTGGATGCTGCCTAATAGCTTACTGTCTTTTTTATATTGTGATGGCCCGGACTGCACAAAATTCTTGAGGTGAGGCTGCCCCAGTGCAGAGCAGAGCAGGACAATCCCCTCCCTTGCCTGGCTGGTGATGCTGGGCTTGATGCCCCCCAGGACAGGGTTGGCCCTCCTGGCTGCCAGGGCACTGCTGAGTCATATTTAACTTGTCAACACCCTGGAACCCCAGGTTGCTCTTTGTGGCACTGTTCTCCAGAGCCCAGTTGACCAGTCTGTGCATACATCCGATGGTGCTCTATCCCAGGTGCAGTATGTTGAAACGTCCTTACTTAAACATCATACAGTTGATGATTGCCCAGTCATCTCATTTGTCTTGATCTCTCTGCGAGGCTTCTTTGCCTTCAAGGGAGTTCACAACTCTTCAGATTTTAGTGCCATCAGTAAACTTACTGTTCAGAAATCATAGAGATGCTCCAAAATGACATCAGCCAGCTCTTTGGGTATACTCTTGTGTGAATCCTATCAGGACCCTTAACTTATTCCTCAGGCTGGAATCCAGCTTGAGGAGCAGTTCCTGCACAACTTCAGGGTCTACTGGGAGATTATCATTCTGGTCCTCCGGCTCAGGGCACTGAGACCCCTTCAGTCCTTCATAAGTGTTGAAGAACAAAACAAAGAAGGCATTACACTTCCCTGCCTTGTCTGTCTTGTTTGTGAGGTGGCCATCGTCATCAAGCGACACATCAGTGTTATTTCTGGACTGCCTTTTGCTAATGACATATGTAAAAAAAACTACTTTTATTGTTCTCCTTCTGCTGAGGAACTCAAGCTGTTTAAATTAATGAATGAAGAATAAAAAATGACTTTATCTCAGACAGCACTTGTATATGTCACTCAAATTGTTAAACCATATGCTAGCACTTAAGTGTTGAATCTAGAATTAAGTGAATATGTGTTTCAGAAATTGCTTCTTCTTCTTTTCAAGTTAATTTGATGTATTCCCTAAACCATAAATTATCTTTAGATCTGCATAATGGATATTTCAGTAATCTTTGCAATTCACTGCTTCTTGCTTAACTCTGCATTGCCTGTGGGTACCTGAACAAAAATTATTTTTAGGCTGTAATGGGATAACTCGTTCTGCACCTCAAGGGCATGTTAAGAATTTGGATAATGTTTTAATACAAAACTAGTAGTACTGTGGGTCTGTCATTGAGTAAGATACTGATTAATATAACAGAGCTTCCTCCAGATTTGTCTGGAGTATAGTTTTTGGTGTCTCTGAATGTTTTTAGTGATTTTAATGCTTTTGAATAATAAATGTGTAGCAAGTCTTGGCTACATGCATCTTAAAATTTTATCATCTGAGTCTAGGCATGTCTAAATTTACTTCAGCAAGCATCTTTGACTTTTCATGGATCAGTAGATATGAGAGTCTTGTATATTGATACCAGGATCATGTAATTGTTTTCTAGATTTTTTCCATGTCACTCCCTCCCAGGGCCATCAGCTGCTGTGCCAGTGATGCTGGAGCAGGGCTGTTCTCCAGTTCAGCCCTGCCCTCCCCAGCTCTGGGCACCTTTGAGCTGTGCCCACCTGCAGGCAGTGGTTTCCTAAAGGTCCCATCTTATGTCAGTTGCCATCAGGCAGGTGATTTGAAAGCTTCAAGTATTTTGTACAGGGTTAGATTCCCATGTTTAGGAAATGGAAATAATCCCCAAAACAAAACAATCATGAGTCTACATGGGTATTAAGATAACAAAAAGTCAGATAAAAGTAGTCTACCTCAGTGTATGATAAATCTGCCCAAATTCCACCTACTGTGATTATTAGATTTTCACTGAGTATGACAGATAAATAGTAGCCTAAATTTAAGTGAGTTGAAATCCATGCTTGAACTCAAAAAGAGATTAAATTACTAAACAGTTCTATCTGGCAATGGCATTAAGGCACACAGGCTGTTTGCAACAACAAAACATTTTGGAGTAGTATTGGAGATCTACTGAAGGTAGAGGGAATCAACACTGGATCAGATTTCTGCAAGTTGTCCTTTCTGAAACAATGAATGGGATGAATTTACTCCTGAATATGCCCTGCTTGGATACAGAAGAGTCATTTGAGCATCTCATAACAGAGTAATGGACTTACCCGGTTTGTAAATGCTGTCTGGATCTGATCAGCATTCCAGGCTTGACCATATTTTATTTGTCAGAAGAAACAGACCCTTGGATTATCAAAACCTGAAGTTATCAGCCTAAACTGTTTAAATCTAAGAAGAATGTGGGAAGGAGCAGTAAAATAACATGCCTTCATTCAGTAACCAAGACAATTTACACACTTGCAGAACTTCTTCAAAACTGCATAACATAGCGTACAGGACTGATTAATAAATTTAATTTAACTGACACGTGGCTCATTCCTCCCAGTTATATATTTAGCTTCATAAAGTACATCAAGTCAACAGGATTCCTTGCTATGCACATGTCTAAATCTCTGATTTGCTTTCCTTTTTAAACAGGGAGGACAGCCTGGAATCTGAACACACAAACAAGCCTGTGGGGCTGCCTTTCTGAACAGACTAGTACCAGCAGAATTTGCAAGGAAAGCTTACAACATGGCCACCTACTTTAGCAAATTTCAAGCCAGTATTATCTGATTGCAAAGCTACTATGTTCACAAAGGTTTTAAAAGTAACAGAAACAATTTGCTAGATAGCAGAGGGACAAGAAAGGGCAAACTCCTGTGAGCATACAGGTACCATTTTTAATAGAGTTGATGCTCCACATTTTGTGAATGATTTCATACATTTTTAAATACAATTCATAATAATTCAGTGTCTTTAGGAAAAGTTGTAAGATTGTAAGGGAATATCTAATTAAAAGAGCAATATCTAGCTTAGCTACAAGAACAGATCCTCATAAGAATGAAGTTATGATGAAAACTGAGAAGGATATGTTGTTTAACAATATTATATTAAAAGTCCATTTGACTTTTAAAAATATTTATTATTTATGTGTAAAGTCCAGGGCGTACACAGTGCAGAATTTACTCTGGCAAGTAAAATCCCCAAGTATTTGAATGTGATAAGAGAGTTCCTGCAATAGAGCCCCTCTGCAAAATGTTTCACTTGCTGTTTTGAAACCATGGGAATGTCTGTTACTGCATTATCCATCCAGCAGCTAGTATAGCTTATGGCAGAAATAATTCCATTTAATGACTTAAATGAGTTTTATTTCATTACTTCTTCCACATTGAAAATACTTAAATGAAATAAAGTGGTTCTTAAAAGGCCTCACAGCTCTTATACGATTCATATAACATGAACCACATCACATTCTTGAAATGCTATTTTCGTATTGGAAAATGAAACTGTTACATTATTGTGATGTAAGTAACCTGAATTCTTTCAGCATCTGGCTCAGGAGCATGGAAGACTGAGCTGAGAACCATAATCATGACACTTAGTACTGCTTATAAAGGAATAGTAAAAGGAAAAATAGCTTTTGCAGGCAAAACATTTAAAATACTATCATCTGTCTTCCAGAATTTTCTCTTTCAGAGTGTCCTTCTCATACTGTATTCCTCTAGTATGTCTTAGCTTTCTGGCACCTTATGTCAAATCATGTAATATGAAAATTTTTTTCTGTTCACAGTGTTAGACAGAAAGAGAACAATGTGATTTGCTTTTGAAATGGAGGAAGAGATTGTAAAGAAGAGTGATCTTTGGAAGAGTTCCTACCAAAATTTAATTTTAATGTATGAGATCTTCATATTCCTTACACTTTCTGAATTCTCTGATCTGGATTCCATAGGCTCCTACAAAGAGTTCAGACTTTCAGAGGTGTTTGAATGAACTCCAGAAGTATAGTTTTCACATATGAAAAATTTCATTATTTACTAGGCCAGTGGCACTATTGTGAAATTTACTGCTGACTAGAGTATAAAAGTTATAAATTAAGTCCACTTTCCTTAGATTTTTTTTTTTATGTTCTGCATGAGACCATGATGTAGAAAAGCCAGGTGAAATGTACCTCCAGTTTTTGAAAAATGAAGACAATGAACAGAAACTCACTGTTCATCTTCTTTGTGATGTTCCTGACTTCACATACTTCAGCATCATCTCTCTCTCTCTCTCTCATGATCTGCTTTTTGCTTTTTCTAGTCAGTAGATTCTTCGTCCCAAGTTCCTTCAGATCCTTGTTGATGATGCCTTTTCTCCTCTCTGAAGATTTATTTAATTATATCCATTTTGAAATGGAAAGACAAGAGCTGTAAAAACTTTTATCGATCCTCATGCATTATTAGTTTGCAGTAGCATTTGTTTCCTTTGCTATCTGTAATTTTTCCTAACAAATTTTAAAATTCAACTGAATTTTTGTTAATACTGAACACTAGACATCTTTGAGAGAATCAAATGTACTTTTAGGATCTTCTCCTTAAATAGCATAGCCAGCTCAGAGACCATCACTGTATAAGGATTTTATTTTATCCTTTTTGTGTATAGCTATAAATACAAAAATTTTATCTACCATGAATTTAAGTGCTAATGTTGAATTTTATCAGGCTGTTACATGAAACCAAAAATTTGAATGTTTTGAACTGGAAGAAAGTTCTCAGTGTCATCTTTTTTCCACATGAGTTAAAAAGAAAACTAGTCACTTATTTCTGCAGATAATGTGTGTAGTACCTAAATCATTAAAGAAAAAAAAAAAAAAAGGAGAAGGAAAATGGTATTATATACTGCAACACAAAAAGAGCCTGAGAGAGCTGCAAAAACATTTTCAGTCTGGAAATGGTTAATTTATTTTTCATAATTCAGTTAATTACATTGAAAAAATAAAATGCTTTCTTAAAATTTATTTATAATCAAGTATAAGATTACTTCCTATATTTTCAGTACCAAGTCACAGGGAATTACAGTCTTTCGAAATACATTAATGGCAATCAATGTCAGCTAAGCTTTTTTTTTTCCCTGTCTTCTAGTTTGGCCTAATTAAATCTGGGTGACACAACAAAGAAATTTCTCCAAGGGCTGTCTGATGTCACTTTTCTATCAGCATAATTTCATCGTGCTGTGCAGCTCATCTTCAGAAAGTAAACAAGGCAGAGGTAGGCAGTGACCTCAAATCTATCCAAACCACCAACCCATAGCAGTGAAGGCAGAAAAAGGAAATGAAAAATCTTGGCTGATATAAATCTGTCAATCTATACAGTGTTGTCTGTACTGATATTAATGCACCACAATGATTGACACACTGTTGAGGAACACACCTGGTGCAGGTATTGGGGCTTGCACGATGCAGATTGAGATGCACGTTGAGATGTGACTTGACCTGAGTTTCTTTTCCATAATGCTTCTTAGCTTGCACAGCACATAGTATAAGTTCTACTTTAAACTCTAGTATTTATGCTATCAGCTGTTCTAATTAGCTATATTATATAGTTAGCCTTAAAAATAGTTAGTAAGGGAATTTCCTCTATACACTGTTGCTCGGGTAATTTTGAAGAACTGGACGATGATAGGATTTTGTTCTGGTCTTTACAACTCTCAGTATCCTGGACTGACTTTAATTTGTCATTCTAATGTAAATTATGAATAACTTCATCAAGTCACTGGGGCTACAGGACCCCTGCAGATTTCTAAATAATAATTAATTATAGATCTGGAGTCAACAGTTTGGCTTAAGGATGCCATCTAATCTGTATTAATTAATTGGTTAACCAAAAGTGGTAGCATGAAGTATTTGAAGGTGTATGTTCATAATTTTCAGTGACATATGTGTAAATCCTGTAATATCTAGAAAGTAATGGTCTGTCTGAGGGAGGGGAGGCTTTCCAATAATGTCTTTGTGCTGAACCGGGAATGGGACTAGTTTCTTTAAGTGTTTTATTTGCTAGCTGTAATTCCCAGTCAGTTTTTCTGTGCTAACATGACTTCATAATCATGTTGGTAATTTCCTGGATGTCTAGGTGGAGCCTTGAGTTGTCTTAAATAGGTTGTGTTTTGTTTGGTTGGTTTTTGGTGGTTTTTTTTTTTTTTTTTAGAAAGACTGCTCAGAAACTGATCCTGGCTGGCTTGGCTGTCAGTCAACATTTGACAGAATGGTTATTATGCTTGTCTTCAAAAGGAATCAGACCTTCTGAGGAGTATTTTAGATGGAAATTGATAAACTCCTAGTCAATGCAGACAAAAAAAATTGCCTCTATGTGTTAAATATTAAAAAATATCTAGTGTCTGGGTCCATATGAGGACTTGCATGAGATTTAAGTGTCTGACTATCTCTACATATTTTCCTAATCCAAAACTGCTAATGCCTTTGTGCCAAGCTTTTTAGCTGCTGACTGACCATGTAAACATTTATTGGTGCAAAACAGAGAGACTTTTAATATGAGAATCTTAGTGTGCCAAAACCATTTTACATCTAGTGCAGCATAATAGGTCTGCTTCTACTGTAATATCTACAGCCTGTTCCTTTGCATGCCTTGTCTGCCAACTCAGATCTGTCCTGTGTTCTCAGATGTTAATAAAACAGGCTTTTGATGAGACAGTGAAAAGAGCCAAGTGGAGACTCAAGCAATAGGAACGACTGCAGAAGCATCCAACACAGTCTTTTTCACATGGAGGTTTGTGCTTTGTTTTGGACTAGTGGGTCTGTTTGGAACAAAATGTGCCACAGCTAAAGAAATACATGGGCTTACAATTCCAGGATCTGCAATCCAGTTTCATGGTTGGAGTATGTTTGGTTGAACCTACCTTATCCAGTAGAGCACCCTGTTACATCATAACAGTGTAAGATTATGTCATAAATCTATTCAGATTAATATTGACAAGATTATTTTACTTTTCATTAAGTAATTAGAGTGTGATTTCCATGTTCAAGTCCTTGTTTTTATGGTAGATTATGTATTTACCCAAAGATCATTAGATATATGTGCTTCTGTGATAAATAAATAAACAAATAAATGTATAAATAAATAAATGAAGGGGAAAGAATAAGGCATGGAATTAAAATCTTCTATGCTCCTGCAGTGTTTGGAAGAAATGAGTCACCCTTTAGAAGAAGGAACTGAGATATCAATGGCAGTCCTGTTCTAAAGGGTATGAATTCTGAGAACAGATGTGGTACACTGGAAGCTGTACTCTTAAGCCCAAGAGTTCTCTGTTCTCCTTAACTGTCTAAAAATTATTTGGTCATCCCGGTCAACCTTTATATGCAAAAGAGAGAAACTGTCATCCTTGGGGGGTGAAAAAAGCTGAGATAGGACAGGTGAATTATTCTTTGAACATATCTACCTGTTCCCAGTGATTAGAAAGGGTGAATAGCTTGAGTATACGGCAGGTAAATTCCATGCCAACTGCATGCAGGGTCTTTTTCCTTTCTTAACCAATTAATGTGGGGGGTTTTTTATTAATTCTGCATATATCAGAACAAACTACACTGCACTAGACAACTAAATGTCTAAAAATGAGGCATGCAGTGATATAGACATAGAAATTACTTTAAGGAAAGAGGGGTAACTTAGAACCAAAGGAGGTAGATGGGAAATTTTTGCAGAGAAGTGGAAAACCTTCTGAGAAGGCATTTTGGTTTGCTTCTTGGTTTGTTGTTTTTTTTGTTGGTT
>WAAE01028423.1:0-28794 GCA_013400495.1 Nicator chloris | reverse complement strand
ACAATTAATTTCTAATATTCTATTAAAAAAACTTGATTCAATCCCCCAAAAAACTAATTAAAAATGAATGGTCCTTTTATACACTAACAGCCTTCAAATGTTTACAAGAGGCATTTTCTCCTCTAAATGCTGTGAGAGGCAATCAAGAGCTTCTTTTCTCTTTAATTATTGTCTTTTCATTCTTTCCAGGAACACAAAATTAGCAAAATGTCTACATCCTATTGAACCTATGAGGCAAATTATTTTCTACATACTAAAGTGTTTTGACCTTAGATACGAAGGTCATCTATAACATCTCCAAGGAAACACTAAGTTGAAATCTAAACTTTAATTACAATTATATTTGAGGGCAATTATTTGGGCCACAAAATGTAATTTGTTTTATCACTGGCCATTACTCTTTCAAAACTGTAGAGCTGCTGTGCCCAGTGGCCTCAATCAAAATCTATTTGTGTACCTGCCTTGCTGTACCCTGTACCAGCTCTAGCTGGATGGATAGTCTTCATTACCTGGTAGGTTATAAATGTGCTCATCTCCTCTGCTGTAGTCTCTGCTGGCAGAGGGCACTGCAGTCCAAAAGTAAATCCCTTTCAATGGACTTCTGGTTGCAGACTGAGGTTCTTTGGGAATCCCATGCCTTGAAATGCTTTATATGAATGTCACATTCTTCCATTATTTTTTGAATAGAGAAAACGAAATGTTACTCACTTATGCTAAAATGCTTACTACCCTTTAAATTTTTTTTTTGATGAATAAAAGATACATTAAAAATACCTGAGAGACACCAATTGGCATGTTTGTAAAAGGGAGAGAATTTCACTTTTAGATTTTTAAAAGCTTGCTGTGTTGCAAATCTGAGTGGTCTTTCTATGGCAAGAAGGTGCCAGTGTTTATGAGCTTCATGCTCAGGGATCAGACAGAAGTGTAAAGAAGGTTTCAGATAATAAAATATTAGTATAGAGAAGTAGGGAGGGACTGTAGGATGCAGAAAACTAAAAGGTGGTAGGGTCTTATCAGGAGTTCATGCTGGGGAAAGATAGCAAGAATATCCCCAAACCAAGGCGGCCAAAAACTATTTATTTGCAATACAAATAATATTCAGAGCCTGAGTTTAGTCCCTATCTTTTCTATTAGTACCACCACCACAAAGACTTATCCTAGGAGTTTAATAGGGTGATGTAAATATTGCAGTAGATAAATACTGTTTTTTAAAGTAGAAATGCATTGTGATGTGAAATCAAGGTTCACACTTGGTAACAGTTCAGGAAGAATTTGGTAAGTTATTGTTCCTTCTGCTTCTCTGCCTAGGCTTTAAAAAAAAAAAAAAAACAAAAAAAAGAAAGGTATTTAAAACTAGACTTTCTGCAACTGTTGTTAACCAAAGATGGCAATAAATGGTCCTCTGACTACTCAGAAATAACCTCTTAGGTCAGTCAATAGAGTTAATGTTGTTGCATAAACCACGATTTCATATATAGTAGTCAAGCAATAGGTAGGAATGCAAAGAAAAGGCAGAGATCTGTTAGAGCATGTCCAGAGGAAGATGCTCAGAAGGCTGGAACACCTCTCCTGTGAAGCTGGGCTGAGAGAACTTCAGTTGTGCAGCCTGGTGAAAAGAGGGCTGATGGCAGCCTTACAGTACCTAAAGGTAGCATAAAAGAATGATGGAGACAACATTCAGCAACAGAGCAAGGAGTATGGTTTTAAAATAAAGGGGGTAGATTTGATCTGCTATAAGGAAGAAGTTTTTTACAATAACTGATGAAACATTAGCACAGGTTGTGCAGTGAGGTGGTGGATGCCCCATCCCTGGGAAAGTTCAAGGTTGAATGGGGTTCTGAGCAATTGGATACAGCTGATGATATCCCTGCTCGGGGCAGGGGGCTTGGACTTGGTAACCTTTAAAGATCCCTTCCAATTCAAACTGTTCTATGATTCTATGACATTCTATAACTCTGTAGGGTGACTGGGGAAAAAAGAAATTAAAGAAAAAAAAGGAAGGGAAAAATAAGAAACTACTTAGAGAAACAAGTTTACACAACATAAGAATATTAGCAGAAGACAAAATATTGTCGTTATGGGAAGTCTCCCTAGTGGTATAGCTAGGATGGTTATTTTTACAGTCTGGTCCCTAATAATATTCTGGTGCTGTAGTAGAAAAATCGTGAATTTAATGTGCAGCACTCTTACTTATTTTTATATTGCACCAGTATAATACTGGTGAAAATGGTGTACCCTAGAGGAATGCTGAAGCTGAGATCCCATATGAGAACCATATTATCACTAAGAGAAAATATTCACTAGGAAATCCATATTTACAGGTGAATTTGCTGTTCTTAGCTGGAGAGAATTCTTGAACCTGATTTACTTAGAGGGCATGTGGTTCTACTGGCAACTATTGGTTAGGGAATAGACAGATCCACTGCATTTTGTAAGTACTATTTTCTAGTTTGAAACAAAAAGGCTTTTTTTTTCTTCAGGCATTTCTCTCAGGAATCATTCCTCTGACACTCCTTTTGAAAGATAAGTGGTATATGTATGATCTGTTACACTGAAGGGTTTTTAAAGCAACATTATTTTTACTGCTTGGGCATGGGTTTTCTTTTTTGCCTTTTTTTTTTTTTTTGTCTTGAGGTTTTGGTGATTTTGTTATTATTTTGGTTTTTTGTAATTTGAAAGAACAGCTTTATCAAAGCAAGTACTTCATCACTATCTCTGGAGGGCCTTAAGACTGCTGACAAACACCACCGTAACAAACATCTGTAACTACTAGAGGTCACTTTTTAAAAAGAAGCAGACATACCAATATGTGATGCATGCAGAGTAGGCTGATAGATAGAAGGCAGTTTCTAACAGTCTCTAAGAATATTCCAGGTAGCAAAGCAAAGATTTCCCAGTGCTTTTCCTAAATGTTCACTCTGCTCCAATTCGTAATTGGCATATGTCCACCTTGAGGAAGCTCCCTCTTGGTTGTCTATAAACTAAATTTCATTCAAAATCAGTAAAGTATTTTAATGAGGTGCAAACTAAAATAAATTATTATCTATATGAGAAATATCACAGGAAAAAAATGTCCACCATATCTTATTAAATATGTCCAAAAAGTTAGGTAAGAATCACCTGGTTTGGTTAACAAAAGTGGTTGTATATCCAGACTCTCACTCCTCCAAGGTGAGGACTGGGAAGAGCAAGGAAGAGGGTGGAGTAATGGAGAAGGGAGGGGAAAAACCCCAAATAAATCACACAATGAAACCTTTGGAAAAAAAATGTGATTGGTAGAAAATAAATGAGATTCGAAAAGGAGCAGTTTCATTTTACCAATGGGATATTTAGTTATTCATCTTCCTTTAGTCCACTAGAGCTAGACCAAAATGATATATGAATATTTAATCTCACAATAATTACTTCTTCTTTTGCATATATAGGTACCTCAAGAACGTTTTCAACCACCAGACTTTGTCCATATAGCATGTTTTGTCCCATTTAAATAAAGGATAATATTAGAATAGCCTTATTCCTTCAAGCAAATATGATTAAAATTTCACTAATACAATAACAGACAATAAGCAGGATCTTGACGACTAAAATGAAGTTCTCTGGTTCTCCCAAATGCTGGTATAAGTTACACTAAAAATAAAAAGAAAACCCACAAAACCTACAAACAAAGAAACAGAAAACTTCATGCTGGTCATGTTTCTAACTTCTGTGCAATCTGGTCTAGTGGAAGGCGTCCCTGCCCACGGCAGGGATAATAGAACTAGAAGATCTTTAAGATCCCTTCCAACCCACATCAATGTATGATTTATGGTTGGTGGGGTATCCCTTCAAGTAAAAAACGACATGCCCAAACAGAAATACCATCTAATTTCAGGTGTGTGTGATTTCTGCAGTGACAAGCCTTGCTAGAACTTGTTTGTGCTAGTAGCACGAATTGCCACCAGCAAAAGCAAAAGGCTAAACCAGAAAACAATACTGCACAAGAAAATATTTTATATGCATCTCTCTCATGCAATCTTCACAACTCCCCTGCAGTTAGGTCCCTCTCATTCATTAGTACTATGAAGAACTATTAAAAATAGATAGATTTCAAGCAAGACAATCTGTCTTACTGTGACCTTCAACTCCCAGCTGGTCTCCCCTTGCAAAGCAGTCTATGCCTGCTTGCAGTCTATACCCATGAAATGGGTATTCAGTTTCATAAACAGCTCAAGGAATTATTTTAGAAACTGCTTATTAAAAAGCAGGATCCCTTCCTTTTCAACACATGCTTATCTCTCTATTCTTTGCTCTTTGCTCTAGTTCCAGCTTGAGTATGAAGTCCCCATTAATGCAAATGCACCTTAAAAAGTCCAAACATAGATTGGTACTTGCTTTTTCATGGTGGCAGTGTATAGCAGAAGAGCTTGTAGCCATCAGTCAGTCACGCTGACCTTCAGTAACACAATGACCTACAAGCTTCTTACATTTTTAACAGGAAAAAATAAAAAGCAATTACAGTGGCCATTTAGCTGCAAGTTACAAAATCCTTTTAGCATTTTGGAGTTTTATGTTTTTCTCTCCAAGAGGTTAAGTAATGGGAATATGAATCAAGCCACCATTTGGATGCTGCTCATGCTGCAGAATAGCATTTTGTAATGAGAAGAAGTATTTTGTTATGCAATTTATATTAGTATCCAGAAAATAAAGTGGATTGTATGGGGTGGGATTATACAGACAAAAAGAATGTGACTAGTTTACAGATACAAATATGCATATGTGTGAATATGTATCAGATGAAAAAAACACTTGCCTACAAAAAGTGTGACTTCAATTTCAAAAGCTATTTCAATTTCCCTGCGAAAATTAGTGTGAATTTTCTAGTATAGTTGCTTATTATTTTAATAATTTAACACCTAAAGCTTTCAAGCAACAGACACCACAGGATTTTAAAAAATGAAGAAACTAAGTAGAAGATCAGAAGAAAGGATGGGAAAACTAAAATTATAAAGAAAACACCAGCAATGTTGGACAAATAAGGCAAGAATCCACAGAATATTTCCTGTCATTCATGCACTGTATGACCTCCTTTATGATCTCACATGATCTCCTGACCCTTGGAGCTGGATGTCAAAAAACTGCTCTGGTTTAGGCACCATGAATTGGTTTTCTATAGGACTTACCCATAAGTTCATAACTGTACAAGTGGTCTCTAAAATGACTTAAAACATTTTTAAATATAGAAATAGAAGATCCTTCTATACTTCATATCCATTAGCAGGTATTTATCTTCTAAAGTTCTTTTTGCTTTTAAATTTGACAGTTAATGTCGAAACAGCTTAGAAAGTATTAGTAACCTTTGAATTATGATGTTTTATTTCTACAGTCAGATGTTTTTCTGCGTGGCTGAAAAATGTAAACTTGCTTTTTATTTAGAAGAATGACTCTCACTAAAGTGTTGCTTTGCAACAAATGGCTTATTTTGCAGCTGACTTCCTCTGTAGGAAGAGTGCCTGCAGCGTCAGCCCCACGTCAAGCTGCTAAGTGCAGAGTTATGAGCCTGCAGAGGGTTCTCTCTGGCCAATTTTATACAAGCAAACATAAAGAAGAAATGTTGGTGAGAAAGATTTTAGGTTAGGCAGACTTTTAACACAGGCAATTTGTGCGATGACAACGAATTCTCTGACTGCCTGTGCTGCCCAGAACGTGAGACCAAGTCCTTCCTGAGGGCAGCAGTGCCACCAGCCCTCCCAGTACAGTTCCCGAGCCTCTCGGGGATGTCCCAGGTGGCTCCTTGGCTAGTTCCAGGGTTCCAGTTTGTGAGCCACATGATCATGCCAAGGAATCTCTACTGAGGAAGAAAAGTCTGCATAACCACGTGCTTAACCTGCCAGCATTAACTCTCATGGAAATCCACTAATAGCCACCACCTTCCCTGATATAGCTCCAGCACATCTTTTCTTACTCTTGTACTAAAGCTTCCCCAGGCACTGTGTCAGCATCCTGAATCCTGGCAAAAACTGCAGCAGTGTCTTGTTTTATAAGTAATTTGAAATGTTGACTCATTTACTCAAAGAACTACTGGTAAGTAAGCTATTAGAGAATCTGTTTCTTATCAGTGACAGAACACAAATTATTCTCCTTAATATAAATATATATATATAAGCATATATATAATTTATATTTACGTAAATTTAAGTTACCTGTTCATAAGCTGACATGAGGTTTTTGAAGTTATTAATGTTCTTTGATTCTAGTCCAAAATCTTTCATGTTAAAATATTATGAAACTTTGATTCAGTGAATGTGCTGTTGGGTTATTAAAAATCATAAATATTTGGTATTAGAAACAGATGAAGGATTTCTAAATCAAGAAATTTAAAATTAATTTGTAAGTGCTGGATATTTCAACTAAGAATAGTTGCACATTATTATTCAAGTGTTTTCTCTTTTAGAAGTCTGGGTCAAGTCTGAACTATTGCATTTGTGCCATAAATGAAACAAGAAGATAGTCCTTAGAGTTCAGCTTAAAAATAAAATTACTTTGCAATCAGACACACATAGTGTAGGTCTGAATCCAGTGTTTCAACCAAATAAAACCTTTCTGTTGTCAGTACAAGGGATAAACTTTGGTCACAGCACAGCTTTAAGATAAAAGGTGCAACTGCTTTTCCTTCATTTAGAACATGTAAAAATGCAGAGCAGACATGGCTTTGGCTGTAGAAGACTCTATGTATGTACTGCACATGGTTTAGCCTCAAAGCTTGTTCTTATTTAGGGAATATAAGAAAGAAGTGAATGTGCAGGGCTACTGTGGTGTTGCCACTTCCTGCACATTTCTGATCTTTACACCATACTCTCTCTGGGAGATAAATGATGGTTGAAGAAAACACAAACCAGACAAGAGACACACCTGCTTTCAGGAGACCTTCCATGCTGATAGAAGTACAGGAAATCACAGATGGTCACTTTAATCAAATTTGTCCTTCCTGTCAATTTAAAGAGAAAGTTATGACTCCTTAAACAATAAAAATCTCCTGTTTAACACTGACAAACAATCACTGATGTGAATGCTTGTTTTTGCATTCAGCACCTTCACCTGGAAAAGAATTAGTCATTGCAAAATACCACACATCGTCTAAAGCACATAAGCCTTTTCTAATCACAGTGTGGATGCCAGATGAAATAATTGGGTATAACATGCTAGGAGAATATCTATCTGTTCTATAAAACCTGGAAAGACTAGAAAATCAGTGTATTGGACACACCGATACTCTTCTAAAAACATCTGTGCTGGAAAAGTAACCGATTAGAAACACAAGACATTTAAATTAATTTCAAATAAGTGTGCTTTTCACTACTTGCTGTGGTCAAAATATCTTTTTCTAGGATTATTGTCTTTCCTCATTTCTCATGAACTTGATAAAAATCATGTTGTTTGTTTGATCTCAGGTTGTTCACATTTATTTTTCCATGCATGAGAAAATTTGAAACCAACAAAATAATGCCGAGATTAAGACGTAATTGCTTACTGTCAAATGTTTGTCCCTTCTGATTTTCAATCCTACAATTAAAAAAATTCTCTTATTGTGAGGGATATAACTTCATAAGTGAAGCAGGAAAATAATTTTCCATTTATTATGCCTAGAATGACAAGATTTTGAAACAAAATTAAAAATAAATTAGTTTATGTTTCAAGGGAATAAGCACTTGCATTTTCATGCTGGATGCCTTTTTAATGTTGTTACATAAATCTCTGAGGTTCCATAAACCAAAATCCAAGTTTTTACCAATAAAATATAAAGTAAACAAAGATAAGGTTCTCTCTTAAAAATAGCTGTACAAAGTTTCAGATCTGGAGTTTCAACATGTACCTATTAGAATATTACTTGACAAGAGGAAAAGAAAACAAAATCAGGAGAACTATTCTTATTTATACCCACATTAAGCTTGGAAATAAAGCTGTACTCCTTGTAAAAGGTTAAAAAGCTTTTCCAATAAGAAAGGATAACAGCATTTTTTGGACATGATTTCTCAATTCAAATAATAGGAAAAAGTCAAATATGACAGGAGTTGTCTATGGTATAATACTTAGAACACAGAATTCTCTACAGTGGGTAAGTCATTGGAGTTTTCTCTTTTTAAAGTCAAAGATATATATTTTAAATGTGCTAGCATATGTTGAAGACAGACACCAAATAAGTAAAAATGCAAAAGCAAACACAAAAACTTCAGGCTTACCAACAGGATCTGCTCTAAAAATAGGATTAAACAAAGGCAAAAGTAACCAATGCAGTTGTACTAAGCACTGAAGTTAAAAGAAGAAATGCCAGGCTGCTAATATTGCACAGCTCCACAGCCTTGAGCCTGACATGCCATATTTAGTGCACTCTGATTCTTTATCCCCAAAACAAGCTGTTATTCATATTTCTACCAAGAGCATGCCTAAAAATCTAACCATGAACACTGAGACTGTTGCCCCATCCTTGCTTTCTTCTTAATCTACCACTGCAACCATTACATTTCCAAAGATGTTAAAATAACACAGAAATGCAATCTCTCTAGAATGGACTGCATGTTCTGAAAGAATACAATCTAGTCAGCCTATTGCTTGACCTGCAGCAGCATTACTGCCATGAACAAGAGAAGGGACCCAGCTGGATCCCACGATTTGTAACAGATCTTTAAGAGAATGGTTCAAAGAGTAGAAAGAACAGTAATTAGGACTGAATCTAACGTTTTCAATCAAAAAGAGAGTGGACCATGCATTACAGCACAACTTTAAAAACACTAAAAACTCATAAAAACTTTGCAACCTCGAGTTGGAAAGAGAACAAATCTTGAGTCCTACCCCAGAACCTTACTGTATGCCCAAACTATTTTTCAAGTTGACCTGGATGTACTGGGAATGACACTCAATCAATGTTTGGCCCTTTCTAATAAGGTGAAGGGCTAAATGCCTCGAAAATAAAGATGAAAAGAGCAACAAAGTAGAAGTCAAATACCAGAATAGAGCAGAAATCTTAGTTATACAATAAACATAAGAAAATTACATAATTCAGGTCTCTGGACCAACTTTGTAGATGGCTTCAGAGACAGTAATAATAGGTGAGCATAATTTGACCTAGTTTTTATAACACTAATAAACTTTGATAACTGCAGCTAAGAAAAGCAGAGAGAGAGGTGACTGGACTTTTTTCTTACCTAAAAGGAGGCTTCTAATGTTTAACTGCTCTTTTTTAAACCACTGCCAGCTGAAGCCACCAGGGTTTGGATCCCCATATTCCTACTGTAACTATAGCTGGCTTTCATCCATGCTGTAACTTGTTCTTTCATCATCTACACATGACAAATAATCAAGAGGGTCCTAAAGCCAGAGTATCTGTCTTTATAACAGAGTTCAGCAAGATGACAGGCAAGGTTAGGGAATTATTTTTAGACATGAAGGTCATAAATATTTAAATTTGGGGGATTTATAATTTAAAAAGAAAAGACCATTAGAAACTATGCTGTTGGAGAGATTGATTTTCTCTTTTTTGCTTTATAGACCTTGATTTCATTACACAGCCTACTGATTTATTTTGCATTCAAATGTATTTCAATAAAACATCTGGAAAATGTAACTATACTTCATTAAAATCTTTTTCCCCAGGAGTCAGTACTTTGAAAGGAACTTCAAGAAATCTGTCCTACTTTTTTCTGTTGAGCGTGTATTCCAGGTTCTTCTGTATTAGTCTAATAGTTTATGTTAGAACATGGTGATAAATAATCAAAGAATTTAATTTCTGAGACATTTTTTTGTTCACTTCTCTATCATTACTTTCTAAGTTCTTCATTTTTAAACAAATTTAGAAAATTTTCAATTCCTGACATATATATTTTTTTCACTTAAATTTAATTCAAACTGGTATTTCACATGTACCTAGTATTCTTAATTATTTTCAGCCATCAGTTTTTAATCTACTGCTATCTAGAACTCTTCTATTGTTTCCACAGAAAAGATGCTGCTTACATACAGTGCAATGTACCACAAAGTTTTGAAATAGGACAACGAGTGACTTGGTAACCTCTAGAACAGCTGCAAGAAATGCTCTGGCACGTTCTCAGGCTTTGATGGTAAACCATGAAATAGATGTACAATTGCAGCACTTAAGAGACAGAGGCCTGCATTTTTGCTAAGTGGTCCTTTGAATGGGATCTGGTTTAGCAGAATCTGATAATGAACAAAGAGGCATTTAAAAAGTCTTAAAACTTTTAAACACACCAAATCCAGTTGTTCTGGATGTTTCTGTTCCTAACAGTTGCTATGGTTAATGATCTGTAATATTTTTTTCCTCAAGTTGTCCTAAAGCATATTTTCCATTTGGCTTTTTACTGAAAATTAGCTGGATTTCCCTTCTGTACTACATCAGAGGAGTGTTTGTTCAGAACCAACATACTTTACCATCTTTCCAGACCCTTTTAATAGTGCAGATGTCAACACCAAAACACCGCTTTGAAGTATTTTTTACTCTTAGTAATTGCCTGTTCAAGATGAGGAACAAGCATTTTTTATTATTAAAAAAGCCTGTATTACTGTCTGCACGTTCACAGCAAACATGCCTGAACATCTCTCAGAATTTCTGAGGAGTTGAGATATATATATATATAGGGATATATCTGACATACACAGTATTGTATCCTCAACTATATAACCTCTGAGAACCTCACAGGGTTTACATGCAACGAGGTCACCTTGGGAGCTCTGGTACATAAACGAAGAATTGGGAAACAAGGGGAAAAGCTGACTTTGCCACTAATCTAGTTTAGACAATGGTAACCAAAATATGCTTTACAACTCAGCGTTGTAATTACTGAGCCATTGTACTTAGAAAGATGTTCAGTTGATCTATTCTTTGCACATCTTACTGTGTAAAAGCAAAATAAAAAATGAAATAAAAAACCCAAACTCCTATGACCCTTTCTATTTAATACCTTTTCTTTTAAAAAAGAAAACAGAATGTTTCAGTGCAAGAACACAGACGCTTCTGGCTCTTAAAACTGCTGACAAAAGAGCAAACTTCTACTGTTGGTAGAAATTATCACTTGAAGTATGACTAGAGACTACAGGATGGTATGAACTTTTCTCTCTGCACTGTCATAATGAGTAGGGAAACAACTAAACCCTCTGACATCTAAAATAAATGTGAAACTTTGTGATGCCTCGAAGCAACACATAAAAATCAGCTCTGCACCAGTGATGAACTTTTAGCACTTGCCATACCAGAATGGAACCAGCAAGCTTTCGATTACTTACTTGTCTCCACACCACCTCTTTTTTTCTTACCTTTTCAAAGGCTGTGCCTGCTCATCTGCATGCAGCTGCAATTGCCAGAATTATTCCAGCTTCAAGCTTCAATTTTTGCACCTCTGCTCACAGTCCATAATCTTGGTGCGAGGCAGTTCCCTCAAAATGGGTGCGGGTTACTCAGCAGTACATAAATGGAGCTGGTGGAAGAACTGTGAACCAAAAAAACAAACCAAAACATTTAAAATGCAAAAAGGAGAAAACATGATCCTGCCACCTGGAAAATGTGTGAGCTATAAATACGTTAGAATAAAATTAACTTTGAAACCTCAGCAGAAATAAATAGGGACCATGTTCACAAATTATCTCAGTGAATAAAAACACACTAACTGTCGATTCATCTTACCTAGGTGAGCAGGTGGGTTGTTGTTTTGCTTTCCTTTTTAAGAAATAATGCACCCCTCAGGCACTGATTCTGAAATAATGATACAGTTTAAAACCTGACAAAATGATATAAAATTAACACTGCTCCTAATAACTGTGTCTTAAATTAAAAGTCTGATAGCTAAAGAGCCATTGTGTGGCAAACTAAGGCTCGTTTCTGTAAAGAATGGTCTTGGAGGGAGTCCTTGGGTTCTGGTTTTCTGAAGCAGTAGGTGCACACAATCTGGTCTCTGCTCGTGCAAACGCCTCTTCCTCCACAGCTCCTGGCACACGAAGTTCTACTTCTTTCTCTCATCCAAGCTGTGTATTGACACATAATTTTGAAACTTCATCCTCTCTTTTCTTCTTTCTTTTGAACACTTTTTCAATTGTCCTGCACTCTCTTTCAAATGTGTTATATACAGTTTAAAGTTTTAATTCTCTTAAATGCTGCAGAGCAAGTTTTTTGCTAATGAAGTTTACTACAGGTTACCAAAAAACAGTATATAATTCTCTTGACTTAATGAGTTCTGAATTAGGCTTTCAGTTGTGTAAAAGCCAGAGCACACTCAGGATCCTTTTGGTCCTCCTGCATTTAAGTGGCATGGTTTGGTAAATGTGTAATCAGGAGGCCCTCATCAGTTTTCAGCTGTCATGACTTGGATAAAATCCCTCTACCAGCTATTTCAGTTTTATTAGCTTTGAGAGCACAGATTGCAATCCCTGAAAACAACAAAACAAAATAAAACAAAAAGACACAGAAGTTTTTCAAAGGTTTTTTGAAGTGAGTTAGTAGGGGACATAAAATCATTGAGTTAGGTCAGTGGATTCTGCAGTGACTAATACCAGCACCAAACCAGACCCAAAATATGAAAAGCTCTTGATTAACAGCTTTAAAGAAAATCACTTGAAGACAAGTGTCAAACAACTACTAAGGATATATTGAGCCCTGCTTAACTCTTTTACACAAACACACTTTTTTTCTGACTAGTGAACATAGGACAAAAATAACCTGGGTCAAAACACAGAGCTGCTAATCTGCAAGAAAAGCCAACAACCTCCTCTCCAGGACTCAGATTGTTGCTGGGATGATAAAGGAAGCCTGTCCTACTAACTCTGCAGATGTAGCAAAAGTTTCCCTTATCAGAGTAAAACAAGCCTTACAGCACCAATAAATCGAATTGCCATATATTTTGGCTTAACCTCGCTAGGCAGCTAAGCATCACACAGCTATGCCCATAAATAGATTTGAAATGATGAAATTACCTTTTGAAGTAATACACATAAAAGATTGATATAGAACAGATCAAAGCTTGTTAGCTAAAAAAATAAATGTTAAAAAAACTTCTATAAATTTAAAAAAATTTGTGGTAGAAAAGTATGATTCCAAAGGTATATTTAATAGTAGTGAATCAGCAAATGAGTTAAGCAGAATCAGTGTGATGTCACATCCCTAATTCCAGACAAATGTGCAGTGCATATTCTCTAGGTGTTTGCAATATGGTCTAACAGGAATTTAAAGAGTTTCAAATTTAGAAAAAGTTACTTGCTTCATACTAAGAAAGTGAGCAAGAGTTGCACAGCAAAATACGAAAATATCAGGTGATAGACATAAAACAATTTCATTGAGCAGGCATTCTATAAATACAGGTATTCTTTTTGCAGAAGGCTAAGACAAGATGCACAAAAGGAAACAAGCATATATAATCCCTTGGGACCTTGAAATTCCTTCTGACAGGGTCCTTGGATAAAAGGTTTTAAGAAGTATTAATAGCCATACAATAAGAAATATGATTTCAGATGGCTCACACTCCAGTCAGGCAAAAAGAATGATAAATGGCATTATGAAAAGAAAAAACAGCATTTTGTACCAGAGATAAAGACTGAGCTAGTATGGTTCAAGTTTTTTACGATATGAACATGCAAGAGACTAAATTTAAAGATGTGCATTATTGGCTGATTAGGTAGACAAACAACACCTGGTATTTCTAACCATTCCAAAAATATATAATTCAACATGGTTGTATTTAAAATAAATTCAATTTAATTTAACTTATAAAAGAAAAACCTATAATTTATAAAACAAAAATGGTTTTGCAATGACCGTAGATGAAGTATCACACATTGTGAAGGAGACAATTAAAAGCTATATGGATGCAGAGCAATATTTTAAACTGAGTTATCAAGGTTGCTCCAGTATCCTGGATATTGGAAATATCACCTTCCTATATAATATCCTTTGTCTGGAAAAGCTGTTCAGAAGCTGTAGAGGAAGAATAAACAATTGAAAATCCACCACTCTGAGAAAAGATGCAGTTCAAATTTTAAATTCTTATCCTGAGGGAATTGTATCTCTTTTTCTCAGTGCTGTGTACTAAGATTTATTGCACATTAATGCTGCTCTGAATTCTGATGTACTGAATCTTGGAGCACTCGATGTGTGGCTGTCTAGAAAGAAGAATGACATATAGATGAAAATAAAAACTGAGATACTCTATTGTTTTCTAAGGACTTAGGTTTGTGCCTTTGTTTATTTCTTCCTCTCATCTTTAATATCTCCTAAAAATACTGAAGGAAATGTAATCAAATTATGCAAAATCAGAAGAAGGCTACAGGATCATAGCTGGAAACTACAGGTCTTACTGTGTCGTAAGTCAAAGTCCTCTGTCTAGGTTTGCTTCTCTCTGAATGTCCTTTGAACACCAAGGATTTCAGGAGAAAATAAGAAACTCAACTAATGGACTTCTTGGCACAGCACATTTGTTTTTCCAGGGTAGCAGAATTTTTAATTTTTACATTTTGTTAATAAGTGTTAACCTCAAAGTTCAATTTTAATTAAATAGAAAGGGGGGAAAAGCCAGGTGACTTTCATCCCTTCAACTACAGCTTTAATGTAATCCTTTGAAAGAAAGTATAAACATCAAGCCTAAAATATAATTGTTCTACCAGTAACAGCTAAACTGAACATAATAACCTGCAGTCCAAATAACCTTGAAAGCACAGAATGCAATTTGAGTCTTAACACAGGTATGTGCATGTGTAAGCAGTCTTAAGTTTTTCTGCTCTACAAATTATTTTTTTATCTTCCCCTTAAGAAGCATAATAAAGCTCCAGGACAGCAAGCTTTGAAGATTCTGTTTTCTCTGGAAATTTTAATCTGTGACAAAAGATTTCAATAAGTACAATAATTTACAGTTAAACAGGTGTAGTTCTTTCTATTCTTCAATTTTAAAATAGTAATATAAAATATTTCCACTATTCAATTCCTAATAATGTATTCTTCTTTGTCACAAGAAATGGCAAAGCTACAGTTGCTCCTTCTCGTGGGACTCTGCTATGTATCCCTGTAGCACCATCAGCAGGCTCTCTTAGGTTGTTATAGTAGTTATTGATACCAATTATTGACACGTGAAACATTGATTACAAAGTAGAACTTGACAGAAAACTTCATTCCACGGAAGGATTTGATGTTAGGTACACTTTGCTTCCTACAGTAGGGTAAAAAGCAGCTCCAAAAAAGACCCCCATCTACTCCAGATACAGGCTAGCTAATAATGGGTAATGGAAATCTGGGGTGAACATTGGGTTCTGGGAGAATTGTTTGGTGAAAGTAGACATTAAAATAAACATAATGAAACAGTGATATATCACTTAAATTTGTATTCTATTTCAGCACACTCTTCTGGCACAGGCCTCTAAAGCACTGCCAAGGAAGTTGGTCCCATAAACTGTTAAACTCACTGCCCGCTTTAGCTTCTGCTAGCAAGATGTTTTGGAGATAACAAAATCCATTGCATTTTAATTCACAACACAGACACCAGCATTTTGTCACCAACATATGTTAGAAAAGTTCAGCTTCAAGTTCAAAAACTTACTTTTCGGTTATCAGAGAAAATCAAAGTTTCCTACAGTACTTTTAGATCTCTTATCTTCCAAACTGAAATGTTGTATATATCATGTAGTGGGATCCAGTCCACTTCATGCTGTTTCCCATGCAACAAAGCCTACTTAACTCTCCAAAGTAGGGTGCAATTTCTCATGTGCTTGGAGGAAGGAGGGGTTGTTGTACAAGCCTACTCATCAGTTTCCAGGGTGTTTCATTAGAGCATTTCATCTTGGAAATGCCAAGCTGCTTACCTGTCACCAAAAGAAAGTGCTATGATTCAAAATCTCTGGTCTCAGAAATACAGCCAACCAATTTATAATATATTTCTAATACATTTGTAGCATAAAAAGGGACAGGGTTCTGTGACTTAAAAGGCCTATCGAGCCCTACTGGATACTCTTTGATTCTGTTGTTTAAAGTCTGAAACCCTTTGATTCTGTTGTTAAAAGTAAACTATGTAGCAAATATTTTATGCTCTATATATCTCTCAAAAATTACCTGCAGGGATGTTGCCTTTTGCATCCACATCCCTTTGGCAGTTCTGCATAATCCATCTGGGGAAGATTTCTGTTTACACTGAAATTATTTTTACTACTGCTCAAGGTCAAAAATGCAGAAAATATACCTTAAATTATAGTTTGAAATCTCTGAATCTGGCAGAAGCAATCTGGGTACCTAAAGCTGCTTAAATGCATAAAATAGTTTGGTAAATAATACTTTATATCCTGTTTCAACCTGATGTTACTTTAATTGATATAGCCAATGGCAGGAAAAAATCCCCCCAAAATTAGGTTTTATAGAAAGAGCAAAATGGAAAATTTTCAGGCTTTTAGAAATTACATTAATTTATACATTTCCTGTGAAAATTAAGTTTTTTCTTATTCTCTTTATTATAAAACCTCCAAATTCCTATAAAAGAAATAACTATAAGTCCAGATATAACATCTACTATTTGAAATGGAATTAGACAACACATGTAAGTCTATGATATGACGAGTCTTTAAAGAGCTGAAAATATCTACCAGGACATGCTACAAAACAGATGTGATTTTATAATTATTTCAGTTGTCTTGTATAGTCACAAATATATATTATCAGTAAACAACTATTAGGATACTTTTAAAATTAATTATTGTTTGAGACCACCTACATTTGCAGGTTACTTTCTTTTTTTTTTACAGTTCCAAACCGTGTGGGCATTTTTCATGCAAAGTTCCTAACTCCTCCTCTCTGGAAGCACCTTCCCTGAAATACTGTGGCACATGATAAAATCAGAACATATTAGAGGTGAAACCTGGAGCAGCAGACCACATTTCAGCTTGTATCACCCTGGTCATTTGGGCTGTATCATCCAAAGAGGAGCTTAAACCAGGACAACCCAAAGGAGCAAGAGGCAATGCACAAAATGCTGCCTAGACAATTAACCTAGACAACTGCAGAAACCTAACTTCTGTTAGGTCTGGTGTGTAATACCTAAGGATTTCTCAAGCAACAAGAAATACATATCTGTATTTCATACAGATTGAATACACTTCTGCAATAATGCGTAGCACCATTCTTTCCACTTTAACCTTTGGAAGGTGAATATATGCCTTATTCAAAGTAAATTTACAACTTAAACATATGTATGGCTGAATTTGTTCTCAGCTATTTCACATGTGTTTGTTCCTGAAGTGAGATTCCAAGTTAAAGTAAAAAAGTTTATTTCATTCAAAAAAAAAAAAATCCAGTTGACATTTTTTGTTCTTCATTTCAGAATATTGATTATGTGTATACCAGAAAATACCAGAAAAGGCTTACCTTTTCATAATCCTGAGCAGAAGGAGAAAAACAAATATGCTAAAAATCTCATGAGGCTATGACTAATAACTCCACTCTTCACATGTAACAGTCCTTTCAAGCAGAAAAGATAGAATTTCTCAGTTTCTCAACTCAAAGGATAGGGCCAAGACAACAGAACAAATTCCCCTCTTACAGCTGAGACAGTACAGACCTTATTCCAAGTGCAAGGCTCATTCCCTTGAATTACCACCTTACACACCATGCAGACTACAGATACATAAATCACATCTGCCAAAGGAAAACGGTAAATAAAAAAGCTCTATCAAAACAAGGCACTTCATTTTACATTCCCTTGGCAATAAAGGAAAAATAATAATAAAAATAAAGGCCTCATGACAAATGCGGCGCATTACTAAATGACAACTTAAATATATCATTTTAATGGAATATGATAATGAATAAAACAGAAATAGGACTAATAAGAAATAGAAGATGGATGGACACTATCCCTGTGGGTTCAACCTGGTTTCTAGATGTAAGAGAAATTACTAAAAATCTTTGTTGTTTTCATTGCTTATTTGTGTGGTTCAGCCTTTCAGAAGGAATAAGAATAGAGTCAGTAAGATAGAAGGTTTATATGGTAATGAACATTTCCTAGATAGCTGGTGTGCTTTTCTTTCCCAGTGAACTTCCCTCAAAATCAAGGGAAGCACACTGCCTACAACAAATACACTGCCTAGTGCTTCTAACTGGGACGTGTAAGACAGTATTCCAAAACACATTCATATAAACTGTGTGCATTGTGACATATATGAATTACAAAAATTTTGTCAAGGGCCCTTTATTGGTAGTTAAAGCACGGGCTAAAAGAGCCAACTCAAAATACAACAGCAATGAGCAATGGCTTTAATTTTTCAAATTAAAAAAAATCAATATACTGAGTTCACAGTTTTCAAAATCACAGAATAAAGATCAAAGAGACCCATTGGGGCAAGACTGGCAGTAAACCATGCCACATTCAAGGACAAAATTACTTCACAGAATGGGTAACCCTTGGAATAAACCTCCTCAATTTCTGTTCAGGATTGTGTTTATTTTAAAGTAAATAGAATAATTGTACAATAGCAAGCATTAGTCTTTTATTATTTTTAAATGTTAATCACCTTTAAAACTGTGATGTGTGAAGGCTTTTTAAAAGGTGAAATATTACCATTTCTATTAACAGTTTGAGTTTATTTCACTAGGTGGGGATTCTGTTATTAATCGATAACATGCTAAACCACAACCAAGTTTTGTGTGTAACAACTTTGTTCCTATAGCAAAAACAATCACTATCCTCTTCTCCTTTCATAGGAGTTAAGACTTCTAAAAATATTAGTTGGCTAAAGGCTTCCCCAAAAGGTCAATGGAAGAAGCAGCTAGAAAAGCCAAGGGATACAGCTTGCTTTCTGCTTGTGCTCGGAGTCCTGTTTCTATTCCTGTCATTCAAGAACAGAAGCTCACAGCAGGTTTTGTAAAACTAGCAGAAGAAATTTAGTAGGGTGACTTTGTTTGGACAAGTCCATGTGGAGAGCTGATTGACAGCCACCGTGCGCACGCTGCAGAGCAGGTGGCAAAGGCCATTAGTGCCTGCTTGCCTTCACGCTGCCCTTCTGCAGCAGGGCCCCTGGCTTCTGCCTCCAGTTAGTCCATAAATAAATTATTGATCTGTCACTTCCGAGTTAACACTGTTTTCCAGCCTTGAAACATTGTTATTCTCAAATATGTCCCAGGGATCACTGAATTTGTAGAGTAACAAAAAAAAGTTACTGCATATAAATCCAGACGCTTTTAAAATACCTGTGTCGATTTGGCACTCTCCTATGCAGAACTAAACAAAAAAATTACTTAGCAGTTTTTGAACAAAACATATTTCTCACTTCTTGACCAAGGAGTTACAAATAATGGAGAGAAGCAAATAAATCAGTTGTGCAAATGCACATGACAAACTTTAATCCACCTATAAAAACATTATTGATATCTGCAGAAAGATCATAATGTTTATTTGGCTAAGAAAAAGCTACAACAATCTAGCTAAATACCAGTTTTATTGTAACTCATTGGAAATGGTGGCCCAGGAAGTGTCCCAGAACAAGGACAAGAGTGGCAGATTAAGGTAAAATATAATATGATTAAAATAAAATATGATTAAATGACTGCTAATTGCAGCTAAAATATCTGTGTAACATATATTTAAGAATCATATCTATACACAAAATTACACTTAATTTCCATATATAATATTACATTAACCTCTACAAACACAGAGAAATTGTATATGGAAATATATATGTGGTCTGTACATGGAGTATGTATAGAAATATTGTGCATTTAGAAAATATTTACAGAAATATATATAAGAAATATATGTAAAATCATATTTCTAGATAAAGAAACCATAAGCAGAAATCACAAAAAAAAATCAAAGAAAAAATAACACACAACAGAAATCTGACAAAAAAATCATCATATAATGGTGGAGAAAAACAAAAAGTGATACAAGACTGCACCGCTTCACTATCACAAATCACATTTAATCTGTAAAGCTGGGGAGCTTTCCAGATCAAGGAACAAGGTAACATTTAACTTGCTTTGTTGTTTATATTATTTTCCATCATTCCAGTTTTTTAATTCTCTTCCTTCCATTTTTCATATTTAATAGAGCAAATAATACCACTTTCTTTCCTTTCCATTTTCTATATTTTTAGTACATTTCTTGATTTTTAAACCCAGTCCACATGCTTCAGTTATTTTTTTAAAATACTACGTGCTTAGTTCTTTTAGTTATAACAACCAACAAGATTATGATTTTTATATCTTCTGAAATGTCATTAAAAACCAGTCATCAGTCTCAACCAATTTAACGTTCCTCAGAGCACTTCTGGGTCATAAAAAAGCCTATAAAATTAATTAGCATTTACCTGAAATCTCTCCCTTCTTTTGGTTTTTACAACTTAGCTGTTCTCACAAAAAAAGTGAATATTCAAAATCCTTTGTTTGTTGTTCTGTAATTTGCTCTTCTTAAACAGGTAGCCATCTATTTCTAGAATCTACAATTCTGTAAAACAGTAAATAAATAAACAAAGAATTACTAAAATCTTGACCCACACAAGATATACTTGGCAACTTTTCAATATTACTGCCCAACTTCAGCAGGTTTTGCAAGCACTCGAGCAGCCTGACAGAAGTGTTTATAGTCAGATATATTTTACTGAAAGAATACGATGACTTTCAGGAAAGGGAATGAAATCTTGAAATCAGAGAACAAAGTATAGCAAATGCTCTGGAAAGGAGATATGATCCAAAACAATGAGATTGAAAAAACACAGAAAATTTGGAAATGGGGTGATTACAGCCAAATGGACTGAGATGAAATGAGGGGCAGTGAAAAGGACCAAAACTTGTCAAAATTACTCCAATTCAAATCCTGACATCAGGGAAGAAAGGTAAATAAAGAGAAAGGAGAAGAATTTGAAGAAATGAATCGTAAAAACAAAAAGAAGGAAAAATTCCAAAACTAGGTGAAAACAATAAAAGTGAATGGGATGACAAGAAGTGCAGGGAAAGGGACCAAAGTTTCCCAATTAATCCTCATTGAAATCACAGGATTTAATTCCCTTTCCTGAAAGGAAAATTTCCATTTAAATATAAGAACTAGAAGATAGTGCTTGAAAAGACATTGCTTGAGAAATTCCAGTGCTTTGCAATCAAGAGTGCCTGGCCTCTTTTTTGCTTCAGAGATAAAATGTTGAAACATACATCAGAATTCATTAATAGTTTCTGCTGCTATTTTGTAGATAGAGATGTTTTACCCCAGTTTTGAACTTTTTTGGAACATAGTCAAACTTAATGAAAGCTGTATTTTTTTAATCTCTCTATTTTCTCATTACTTGTAGTAATTATTTATAATACCCAGCAGTATAAGTTTCAGCACTGAAAATTATCAGTGTAATTGTGTCTTAAAAATAAAAACTACCACCACCAACAAAAAAACAAACAAACAAAAAACCACCACAGATAACATTTAAAATATCATCACCTAACAGGACATTGTTTTACAGAGATTAAAAAAAGCATCTAGTTTGAGTATTTTGAATTCTTGATTGTTTCTTAGAGAAAAACAGAATTTCTATGTATTCTGTCTGTTTCTCAGATGCGGAAAACTGAATACCAAAAGTCAAAGTTACCATCTGGGGTATGTTCCAAAGATGCAAATTTTTATTATACTAACTTTAACCGTTTTATTAACCTAACTTTAACCATCCTAACTTGGATACTAAAAGGAGTACAGATGAGGTACCAGAGCCTTCAAAGTGACTTCCACAAACACTCTCAGCTGAAGTCCTCATCACCTAGACCATTGCAGAAATTAAGATATAATTTTAAATTTGATATAATTTTAAAGTTGATCCTCTTTTAAACTAGAGCTTTTTGTTTTATCTCTGCTGCATTCACGCCTGCTAATTCAATTACACATTGAGGGACAAAACTACACTAACAGAGAAAGATGGTATTCAATCATCCTTCAACAGTTTAGCTTGAATTGAAAACCACGGCTTTGTTTCCTTCCTCTCTAACATTGTGAAAATTGGGAAAACACACACAACAGGATAAGCACAATTACTAGCAGGTCTTATCCATACATGCTGTTACAGAGATAATTGTTCTCTTGAATCATTTCGAGGCATTCTCTTGCTGCAGAGCTGCCCCATTTGCTGCTAAAAAGCAAGCACTGTTCAAGGCACAACTGAGAACATTGTTGAGCTGAGCACATGACTAATAGCAAGGGCTGTTGTCACAATCCTTCCTTTCAAAAAGGTGTATGGTTGATAAAAAATAAATTCATCTTGCACTTTTATTGATCTCAATACCCTTGGCTGCTTGCAATTCAACGTAATAAATGGCTATAAGTCATTGTTATGGGAACGTCAAGGCTTCTGTTTCCAGTCAGGTACATTTAGTCAAACACATAAAATATGAAAGCTTTATAACACCATGACACTTTCACTATGTTGAAAATCTTTTAGCTAGTTTTGATTGCTAGCTTTAGTTCCAAAGAATAAAAGTATAGAAATACTTAAAATTGTATTCATTATTTCCCACCAGCTTCCATTTCCAGTTCCTTGAGTTTCCACTTGATATTAAAATTAAGCAATCAGCACAGCTCTAGAGAAGAGAGTGAGAGAGAGAGAAAGAAAGAAGAGAGCAAGAAGAGAGGGAGAAAGGGAGGGAGAAAGGGAGAGAGAAAGGGACAAAGAGAGAAAGAAAAACCCAACACTAACACCCAGACGCTTACTTGCACTTTTGTTTAATCTCCCCTTGGTGTTTCTCACACCTGTTTTGGAATTCAGTTTAATTGACATAAATCTGTGTCTCCAATGCACATGGTTCAGCTTCAGTAAAGTATTGCAACAGTGACAGAGAAATATGACAGTCTATATAGTCTGCTGTTGTATTGAACAAAATTAATTAATTTCAATTTTAGTCTCCTTTACCGTTATTTGCTTAAATTCAGAAATACTCACAACATTTAGGGCAAAGGGTCTTCTGTGATCAAGTGTGCAGATTCCTAGGAATTCCAAACATGAAGCAAGAGTAGAATATGCAACAGAAAACTTGTAGTGCAAACAAGGGATACACAGTGCAACTCAGAAATCTGTCTTGGGGACACGGTGGAAGCCTCATGATATATCCGTTTCCTAGTATTGCATGGAAATCTCAGAACATCTTCCAGTAAAATTAGATTCCCTATTTCAGTGATGACCTTGGGGCAAAACATAAATGTTGTGTTGAACACATAAAGGACGGAGGCAGTCCTCAAGCAGGCATATTTAAAAGTTGCAGAAAGGGAACACTGATCCTTAATATCCTTTTGCTACCTTTAAATTTCAATCCCACAGAACTTACATAAATTGAGAGCTGAGAGCTTTATTGGATTTGTTTTCAAGTGAAAATTCCCATGATTTTTGAATCATAAATTTTTCACAATATTTATTCATAATATTATCTTTTTTAGCCATGAGGTATTCATATTAACATTTTTTCCCTTCTCCCCCCTGCTTATCACATTGAATCTCATCTTAAAATAGCTCTTATACTGCCATAAACATTACTAAAGCAAGCCTTTTGCACATATATTGAACTTTATTTTCTATGCAGCTGTATGTATTAATCCACATTAAAAAAATATTGCAAAATCACTCTTAAAATGAAGACTTTGAGATAGTCAGAACTAAGTCTCAGTGTACATTTGCAGACTTTGTCTGCTGGATCTGTAACAGCTAAAAGTATGACACAGCTGTAAAGGAAATGTCAAATACTTTTTGAATCATAGTAATGATAGTATCGAGCAGGATTTCTAGCTGAGGTAAACTGAGCAGCACCTTTTCTTGGTGCCATTGATACTTGGAGGATTTTTCTGTTTTGAACTGAAAAATATGAATCTTATGGTAAAAATCAATGTCATGCCTTTAACTGAAATTAAAAAAATCACTTCTAATATTTTCACTTCACAAACACAGTATATCTTACAAAATGGTTCACCAAAAAGTATCTGGGAAAGAAAAAGGTACAGCCTAAAGAAAATTAGAAAGTTAAATTTTGTATATGAGCAGATAAAAGGGAGAAATCAAGATACAAAATGATCATTGGTATCTAAAGGCTGACTAGTTCATTTTCACATACTAAAAATTAAGACTACAGTTAATTAAAACAAATTCTTAGACCTCTCCAAAGGTTTCTTCCAATTCGTGAATTTTACAGTGATTCTTTAGCAAGCTCAATGAAAGGCATTAACTTCTTGTTAATGTCAAGAATTTTTTTTTTCATCTGAAACTGAAATAGGTATGACAGATATAACATTTGACTCTCAAATATGTTCACAGTCAGGTGAACAGGTCTTGACAATGCTAAGGGGTTTGGGGTATACCCTGAATTAGGCTGTGCTCATACTAAAACACTAGGCTAAGTATTTAAGTCACGGGAGGTAAGCCAGTACCACAGTATATTGTCATATGATCATATTTAATGTATGATTTAATGTATTTAATGTATGATTTATTGTATAGGTCAGGCTGAATCTGAGTGGGAAGACTCCTCAGTGGCCCAGCAAAGCTCAGTTTAAGGAATGCTGCATCAAATACCACCCATAAGCCATACTTAAAGCATACACTAGAGGCTCTTCTGGCCTGCCTTCAAGACCTTCTGTGACAGCATGCCAGACCTCAGCAGGCTTGGTGTATGTTTGTGTCTGTCCCTAGACAAGGCCATTTCCTGCCTGTGCAGGATGGACACAGACAGCAAAGGTGTCTAGGTTAGTGGGCAGCACCACAGGGAAGGACATCATGAAATCCTACACCACCTTCCGTGGTGGCCAATTCCCATACAACTCAAAATGTTTTCCACAGTGGAGTTGGAATTTTCAAAACCAAAATGCCACTAAAGCTGCTTTGTTCCCAAGGTAAGTTGCCCTCCAGAGGGAAGGTGACCTTTCACCAACAAACACAACATTGTGAGTCTTAGGATGCTACTTGGACTGTATGGATCTGAGGTGTCACCACCCTGAGCTTAAATGTAAGTAGGAGTAAAGAGGAAAATATTCCAATATTATTTTACTAAAAAAAAAACCACATTTTCCCCTTCCTTTTTTTCAGCATGGTTCTGGTAAGGCTGTAGGATAAGACGTCCAAGGTTTACAAATATTTTTTATCATCTCATATTTCACATATTTATGTTGTATTGACAATAAAAAAGTATAATTACAGCCTTTGAATTCTGTACAATTAATAAAAATCCATTTAGTAGTGCTGATTTTTATTCTGGCATCACTTATAGTGACTAAATTCAGAATAAGTGACTAGAGCACATTTTCAGTCCTCTGAGAAAGCATTAATTATTTTCTTCTACTAACAAATCATCATTTAATTAAGCAGTAACAAAGTTAACAGCATACATTTTCATGAAGAATGTGCAGTCTTAGAATTCTCCAAGGGTTGTCTAAACCTTACAAACATTGAATCCAACAGCTGGAGAAGTAGGGTAGATTACCTTAGTATCTAAAATGAACAAATAAGTTATAAAGTCATTTAAACATTTTTCTCTTGGAAAGTTTTCCTGAACAGCACTGCTAGATGACAATTTTACACTAAGAAAATAAGGTATAACTGACAATATTGTACAGACCTCATGTAGATGGTGACCTGGAAATATTCTCTGACAAAAAATACAAAACCAATATCCATATGATACTTCATATGATCACAGTTTGCTATTTCATCCTAGTGAGAATTCAGGCACTTGTCCATATTTCTGTGTATCCACATCTGTGTTTACAGTTTCATTAATGGCTTATAAAAACTGCAACTTCTAAGTAACTTTTTAAAACATATTTAATATGAACTCCTTCTGGATACAGACTGCAATGGTAAAAAAACCAAAACAGCAGGCAGAAAACTAAAATTTTAAACATATATATATAAACTTCCCTACCGATTCCTTAAAATTCCCTTCTCTGTACAGAATTCCATTGTCTCATGCTACTTGAAAGACATCTCATTTTAAAAATGTTCTTTTGTAATAGTCCATATTTTCTGAAAAGTTTGAAAATAACTCAGAATTCAAAATAGTTGTGCTATATACAAGGCAAAATTATCTCTTGCCTCAGTTACAAAATCAGTAATGTCACGTAACTTTTTAGCTAGAGGGTTCCTTTTCTTACCATAAAATAAATTTACATTTATTATCTCCAGTAGTAGATAAATTGATGACTGCTGTGCCTTGCCAAAACAAATTCCTCCATATCTCTGTCAGCAGTCATTTTTACATGCAGAAAAACATGTTTTTATGTCGGGAAATACATGACACCTGAGTACATGTGCAGTCCTGTGGCTCTTCAGGAAGCAAGTTATCAGTGTAAATATTATCACACAATTTTCTCAACAGATTACTTTGCCATCCAAAAAGATCCAATCTCTGATCACTTCTTTGGGTAAGGGAGGTCTCTTTGGACCCAGAGTTTGTCACTGTACAAATACATACTTTTGTTTGCCTCTGTTACTTGGATGTGGGCAAGTTTTATAGGCCAGCAAAAGTAAATGACTTCGATAAAAATTAAGAGAAGAAAGAAAAAAAAATACAGCCCCCCCCCAGTGAACTATGCTATTTCCTAGGCTGTGGTGCTCAGTACTGTCACTTTTTTTAGAGGTGACAGCACGGAAAAAGGGAAAGAAACACCACACTGTGACACATATGAAAGGTGCTATTGCAATTTTTAAAATATCATATCACACCTTAAACCTTCATCCTTCAGCTTCCTTGCTTTAGCTCTATGTTACGACACCATTTTACAAGTGTTGCTGAAAGCAGAACCTAGGCTTCAATGGATTCTCCCATCAACAGAAATTACTGCTTGGGAATTAGGAGACCAACATTAGTTGTCAAAAAATTCTGATTAAAAACAATAAAGTAATACTAAGCCTACTAAAACTATGCATTTCCCAGCAAAAATATTAGATAGCACTGGAGAAAAAAATAATTCAATAACACATGAAAACATGAGTCACCCTGAAACATTTCTTAATGCATATATAATATACTACCTTCCAGAAACAACAAAACGTGAGAAGGTACAGGAAGCAGAATCACAAGATCGAATTCATAAGGCTTTACCTTTTTTTTTTAATCTTCAGGATGAAGGAGAGATTTGACAAGATAATGTAAGCAAATTCTTGATTTCTATTTTTTTGTTGCCACCCATTTTGTTGTGATGTATGAATTACATATTCGTGATAAAGTTCAGAGAGTGTTAGCAAAATACATAGATCAAATCAATTCATCTTTACTTTTATTGTCTAAAATTACATACTATATTTGAAGAAACATCACCTGTTAATGAGGGCTGTGTACAAGAAAGCACCTTCAGAAGTTTAACCTTGTTTTTCACTATTTTCTTTTGTTATGTGTAGACATCCCACCTGAACACACACCACCTGCATTCCTCTTTGATTTTAGGATTCAGCAGAGTGGCAATCTGAGTGCTTTCTACAGCTTTAAACACGATCATGACTCCCTGCTGAGAAGCAGCCTGACACAACAGTCATATCAACTGTGACCCATGCTGCAGACACTTTGGCAAATCTATAGAAGAAACTGGGGTGCAACTGGCAGAGTAATTGAGAGGTTTGCTGCTTCAGTTGCTTTTGCTTGAGGGCGGGGTATATTCAACTAAAAAAGCAATTGATAACATGCACTTGAAAAGTCCAGTGAGAGGACCCAGATTTTAAAAAGCATGCTGCTAAAAGCATACATCTCTTTCATGATCTTAGTTGCAAATCAACAGTCTGAAAATTTAACATACCCATTTCTTCATGCCACATAGTAGTCATTCCACTCAGCAGTAAGAGACCTTGAGAAATTTACCCAGCGGAACAGAATGTAAAATCTGGATGTAATTAAATCAATTAGGAACAAAAACAAAACATATTTGTAAATCTTTGTAAAAACATTCTTTCCATTAAAAAAGAATCTCCTGAGGAGCATCAACATTTCATTCCAAAACTACTTTCTTAATGCAATTTAAAAATACTCTCTGCAATTCCTTCTTGTAGAGTAAGATTTTCTCCCCAATTTCATCCTTGATAAATAATGCAAGAAATTATCTTCTCCTTAATCCTTCAGACTCCCAAGCAGTTACCAAACCATCTCTGCTTTACTTCCAGCATTTTCTCTATGAGAATTATAGGCACATGAAATGCATTTCCATCCCATTTAATGCCTCCAGCGATTCAAGAGGTAATTTTAAATACTAAGCCACGACTATGTTAGACAGTTTTAGATAATTCAGAGTCCTCTTTTGTGTTATTTCAAACCATTTTATCACTCATTGCAAAGCATTAGAAGAAATAATAACAAATGACAATGACTGTGCCTGAGGGATTTTATGTGGGCTTGATAACTTCATTGTCATTAGTTTCTGTCAGAGAATAAACACAGTACAACAAACTGATGCCTCTTTAAGAATTATAACTATCATAACTGTTTTGTTGTGGAGAGTAAAATAGACCCAACATTTATTTTGTCATTAAATATGTACTATAACTCAACTTTACATAGAAATGTATTCATAGAATTTAGGGCCAGACATTCATTTCTCCTACATGAACAGAATCAAGCTAAGTTAACCAATATATTTGATAAGTGCTTTTGCTTTGTCTCTATTATTTGGATATGTGCATGTTTAGTCTTCTATCCTGACTAGAAAAAGCTTCAGGAAGTCTTCCCTAAAGACAGACAGCAATGCAAAATGGGCAAAAGGTTACTTAAAAATTCAGTCCTATCAGACAGTGAATTCTGGATATGAATAGTGAATATGAATGTATGTGAGAGAGGGAGAGAGAGGAATTAAA
>WAAE01028415.1:0-11505 GCA_013400495.1 Nicator chloris | reverse complement strand
GGAGAGGAGAGGAGAGGAGAATCCCATGCTTGAAAAGCTAGAATTGTTTCAGCAGTTGCACAAGATTCTACAAGTGTCTAAACTTAGAATTTGCAAACATTATTTTTTCTGTCATTCAAGTGCAAACATTATTTTATCTGTTTTTATTGCTTTTCAGTAAAAGACAGAACAAAAAGAAATCTTTAGGAATTTGACCATTATTTGCCAGGTTTATGGTTCATTACATTAAAATCACCAGTAGCCAAGCCTTTTAAAAGAATATGTTTGAATGTTATAAAGACTCTGCAGCATTGTAGATTTATGTATTTGTTGTATTTTCTGTTTCCTGCAAAACAGTATTAACTGTGGAAACAAGAAAATACCTGCCCTTTCAAAAAAACATCCTGTGCACGCAAGGCTAGAGATGCATATAAAGCTAAATGCTCATTTTTTCTCTTCTGGTATTAACTTGCAGAGCAAAATCAGTATAAATTAGATATCACCAACAGGCAAAATTGGAACATTTTTCCAACTACTTACCTTAAAAAAGAACTCTGAGCTTAAACATAAAGACAAAATTTAACTTAGCTGTTTTGTTTCTGTTGGAGAACAAAGCTTTGCATCATCAGAATACCTTCAAGGACTGCATTTGCACTGTCTTATCTTACTGCTCATTGGGATAGCCAAAAAAAATGAATAAATCTTAAAATAAAAATATCTTTTCTGAATCAAAAATTATAAAACTGATAATATACTTAGATAGCTTATTGAAGAAATTATCTAAAATAGTATTTTAGGAGGAGCTGTGATTTTGCTTTTCCAGTTAAAAATTACAATTAACTAATTGCAGAAGAAGCACAGCTCTTCTAATTACATCTGGTGATCATATTTTATTTTTTTCTGATTGAATATTCATGACATTTATTGCTGTATATTTGAACACAGTTGAATGTTTCAAACAAAACACTGTTGGCTTGTTTTCTTATAGTCAGAAATACTAGTGCAGAGTTGTACTGCGTTGGTGAGGGATCAGCCAGGAATAGAAATTACAACACCATCCTGAAACGTGATTCTGTCTGGCTAAAGTGAAAGCAATAAGAAACAAACCTTTCCCTCTGCCTTCAGGCTGAGAATTGAGGGCTTCATCTTGCATAGAATATGCAAGAAATTATAATACAAAATATTTACTACTGCAGCGGGAACTAACGACCCATATGCAGCTGCATAGCCTTGCCTTGCTCCAGTGCTTCATGGAGATAATGATAATATTCTTTCCTTGTTTTCTTCTTTAACATTTAAACTGAATTTTGCGTTACAGTCCATTATCAAAATTAAGACAAGGTTCTGCTGTGATGTAGCAGATGTTATGCTGTTAACTTCAGAAGGATTTTGTCCACGTACATCAGACTGTATAAGCTAGCACTTGTTGATATTCACTGCGTGGGTCAGTACCTTTTAAAGCAAGATTTGACCACACAAGGTTATCCATAGAACAATTTGAGACTTTTGCCACTACAGTTTTCCCCGAGGCAAAACTCGACCAGATGTTATCATTCTGAATTCTCCGTTAAACCCTTGTACTTTTTGGGTATTCATTAATCTAGTTCTTCTTCCATGTCTGTAATAAGCAAAACATCTGTTTCTTCTTGTTCAATCAAAGTGCCTAATTCAAGAGTCCTACTTTTAAAATAATGTCATTTAAATAGAAAACCTACATAGAGAGAATGCATTTCATTAAGATATTTAATTTGCATATGAAACCATCTTTTCCAGAACTCAGTAGGGAATTTGTGGTGGCAGCAATATGTATTTCTTTTTTTTTCTCTCAACTTGCATACCAAAAAAGAGTGAGAAAAAAAAAGGAATGCAAATAAATATATGTATCAGCTCAGATGAGGAAATTAAACTGCAATGAGAAACCATCACTGTGCGTTTGGGATGTAGGCCATCCTAAACTTTCCAGCTGAAAATTCTTTTATCATGAGGAGACATGGTCTAGTCTTACTAATGAGTCTTGGTTTACAGAAAAATCTCATCAAGCAAAAATAATACCTCAATATACATGTAGTTTGTAATAAAATATTACAGTAGAAACAGGTCATGCAGCTATAGAACTTATCCCCCAAAACCTATATATAGAATATATTATATATCCCAATAATAATTTCAGTTCCTGACACAAATCATTGTCTCACTAATAAAGGAGGGTTAACACTACTGATGCTAAAACACATAAATAAAAAATCAGATAAAAACAATGGCAGAGATAAAAGGTGCTTTTAGTTTTTTTTGACTGGGGAGCACAATTCTGTTAAGACAACAGTGAGCACTTGCTGAGTACTAATGAGCAATCCTCATTAGCATTCATTGATCAACTCCACATGAAAAAAATGTGTCAGTAAGTTTTCTAAGAAAACATAAAATTGCACAAGAATTTTTTTGACAACCTTGAGCCAGGACAGCTGGGAATATTACTGTCGTACTGCAAAGCTTCATGAGAATGGTTAAGGCCTTTAGCTAGGATGAAAACAGCCTTAATTCATTATTATTTTGTATCAATACACTGAAGAGTTCATAAAGCAGAAACAGTGTCATCTTTCAGGGACTGACAGGAATTATGGCAACTTGTAGGAGCAGATATTTTTAATGCAGTCAGAACAACAATGCTTCTCCAATCATGCCTCTAGCAAGCAGCTTACAGACAGCAATGTGTTCCCATAGTATATCTCGCTAAATACTGTGCACACAGAGAGACTAATGCACTTTTCCTCTTAACCTGCAGCTCTCCTCATGCTCTCACTTCCCGATCTGCTCAGGAGAACCACCTCCTCTGCTGATCCAGCTTCCTTCCTTCTGCTTTTTGCCTTGAGTCATTGTAATGTTCGGTTTCTCATTGTGCTGCTGGTGAGCTTGGGGAGTTTTCCCTTCACTGCACATGGGGGGAGCACAGAATAAACACAAAATACAAAAATAACTGAAGTTTTATTTAACTGATTAAAATAATTGAACTATTTTGCGTCTCACGTCATACTTAATTTAAAACATTTTCCTCATTAGTACTTTCAGTTCATTCTTCTACTAAGGATTATCCTCAAGATATGAGGATGGTGAACCTAGCCTTATTATACGAAATACAGTGGATTTCTAATTTCATAGCACAATCATATGTCTTTAGGTCCATAAGTTGTCATGGTGGGTTCTCTGACTACCACTCCTCAACAGGGCAAGAAGGGAAAATAAGACTGAAGAGTTCATGGAGTGAGATAAAGACAGGGAGATCACATATCAATTACAGTCACAAGCAAAACAGACTCTCCTTGTGAAAATTAATTTAATTTATTGCCAATTAAAACAGACCTAGGTAGTGAGAAACAAAGGCAATCATTAAAACAACACCTTTCTTCCTCCTTCTTCTTGAAGCTCAACTTCCTCAGTCACAACTCCTCTACATCCTGTTCTTGAGCAGCACAAGAAGGGTAAGACCAGAACTCTGCTTCTCCTGCTCTCTTGAGCTGTTCCTTTGCTCCGGTGGCGAGAGCCCCTCCCTTCCCTGCTCTCACTCTCCCTTGGAGCTGGCAGGGACTTTTCTGCCCCATTTCCCCTCGCCTTCCCCTGCCTGGGGCTGAGGGGCTTGGCTGTGCTCAGCTGTGCACCTTCTTGTCTCAAATCCTGTTGTGTCTTGGTTTCTGCAATATCCCCCTTTCCAGAGAGTGTTTTAGATAGACCTCCCTTAGTGATGAACAGTTCATGCCACTGCTTTTGTTTCCCGTGTTTTAATAGCCAATACTTAATTTTTTCCAGGAGTCTCTAGTCGTTGTCATTCAGTTCAAGGTAATGCTGAATACCTCGATAAAAATATAAAAAAAAATATTTACTATTAGGGTTTTTTATTTTATTAAATAAATTTTAGTATTTTATTTAATATTTAGTAATAATATATCAGGCTGGAAATTTGAGGGTTTAAGTATGCTCCAATAAACTTCAGTTGTAGTAGCACATGCTGTAACAATTTTGATTTTGAAGTCTATAAAAAATTGTCTTTTTCTTTCTTAGTTTATTATCAGTGGAAATTAACTTTATCTGGGTAATAATTTTGTGGTTTTCAGTTTCTTCTTTTTCAAATGTAATGTAAATGAAAGCAAAAGAACTTACAAACAAAAAGAAAAAATTCCCTCATATTTGATATATTAGGTCTTTCATCTATTCTTACTCTAGATTGAATAAGCTTACAAGATTTAGTAGTAACATTTCTTACTGATACATTTTCAAGAGGCTTCTGCCACTTTTATTCATACTAATGAATTTTCTGAGAACATTCTAAGAGCAACCTATGTTATTTCAACTTGATCTCATATTTTAAACAAAGGTATGAAAACACTAGGAAAAAATATCCATCAAATGTTTAGGTATATCTGTTTGCCATGCCTATTATTCCTTGTTCAAAGAAGGTAACATTATTTTAAATATTTTGAAAAGTTTTCTTGCATTGTACTTCTACTGACATTTTGCGTGCCGCTTAATTTTAGAAACAGCTTATTACATTGCATTGTGGTTTATTTTGGCAAATGACATTTTGCTAAGGTGACTTTATCTAGGTGGAGAAAATGTTGCTTGCAAGAGGTGTCATAACTTGGAATTTGCTTTTACTACAGCGTTTGCTACTTACTTGCTGACCCAGCATAACCTGTCTGCACAGAAATGAGTAGAACAAACCAGTACCTTTTGGCAGTTCTTAATGTGCCAGGCAAACTGGCTTTCTGCCAGGTGCTGGAGACAATATCAGAACTATATAAATTCTGTGGGTTTTAAAAGATCTGAATGAATGAACAATTCCATCTGCTTCACTGCTGCGACTGTCTGGAGGATGGTGCTGCTGTAAGATTGTGGGGTTTCACACGTTTGCTGGTTTTGAAGTTCCTCTGTGATAATGTCTTCCTCTGTCTTCCTCTTCTGTGAGTCGCCCTACATCCCAATTAGCTGTGAATTCACCACCTATGTCAGCCTTTTCCCTTCTTATTCTTCTTTTCCCTTTCCTTGGAAATATCTGACTTAATATATGCCTAACATAAGCATAATGTGCCCTTTGGCACAGTTACTCACTATAGTTAAATGGATGAATCAATATCTTTTCCTTCTGAGCTTGATCATAGAAACAATTAAGACATAATCTTTATTAGTAAAATGCAGACTATGGCCTTTTGATAGGAAAGGTGAGTGATAACACCTGTACTTAAATACTCGTATGCCTGTAAGCATGGACACTTCCATAGTTTCAAGACTTGTATTTATGATATAATGTGGATTTCCTTGTAATAGTTACTTTAATAACAATACCTTGTTATCCCACTAAAATCATTTCATTTCTGCAGTAGCCTTTATTAAACTTTATATGATGAGCTCGTGAGAGAGACATGCAAAACACTTAGAGATAATAAATACTGGAGTAAGTAAAATGTTGCAATGTTTTTTTGTTCTTCATAGGCTCTGGTCTCAATGATGGGCAGTGGCATGAAGTTCGATTCCTGGCTAAGGAAAATTTTGCTGTCCTCACCATTGATGGTGATGAAGCTTCAGCTGTTCGAACTAACAGCCCTCTACAAGTCAAGACTGGAGAAAAATATTTCTTTGGAGGTAAAAAAATATCAAACAAGTATGTGCCTAAAGTGCTGTTGTCTTTTAGTCTATATAACAGGTGAAATGGAATTCAGGATGTAATTAATTTACGTGGATTAATAGCTTAAAAGCCTAGGTACTGCAGATCAAAGAGTATAACACTCAACTTAATTTCACTTTCAATCCAACTTGGAATGATATCTCAGATCTCTGAACATTCCAGAGAAAGGGGACTCTTAACAGCTTAAACAAAAGGTACCAAGTAGACAAATAAACCTAACTTTTAGAGCTTGAAATACTGAAGAAGAAAAAAAAATCATTGCTCAGGACAGGTCTTAACCTTTTCCTGATTTTTAAGCGTTGTCATAATTGTAGATAATTGAGAAACTCTCATAGGTTGAAGCCTTGTCTGTTGACAGTCCAGATAATAAAATGGAGTTCTTAAAAGTTGTACCTCCAATATTTATTATGCGTGATCTTCTATGTTAGCATTTATGAAAATCAAAAAAGGCCTTTAAAACTCTTGGATTGTTAAAATTGACATTTAAATTTCTATATTAAAAAGTGTGTTTGTGTGTCAAAAATATTTTTGATCTAAAAAAATACAGGTTGCACTTTTGAAGTGTGCCACACATTTAAAATTGAATGTGATTTTTTCAGACGCTTGACATAAATTTTAAAAGCACAATTTATCAGTGTTAAAAACTGATTTCTTTCAAACTTACAAGGTACATGTCTAATAAAAATAAAATATAAATGTGATACTATAAATAGTCATAACGTTACCCAAGGAATGGAAAATTTAGTGTTATATGAAGTACTTTAAGTAGAAAGGGTAAACAGTAATTTCAAGGTTATTTTCATTTCATTGTTATCAAATTAAAGTTGGTCTGTCATAAGAGTTAAAATTCCTGTTGCTGTAATATGCATATTTTTCGATATCTGTAATTCAGCTAATGCTGGTTTTTTAGCCTATTGCCTCAAACAAGAGTTCTAGTATAGCCAGTTTCCACATACTAAAGTGTGAAAATTATTTTGTTGTCAAAACATAGTCTGTTCAATTTATCAGAACAGTCTGTGACATCCTAATTAAATGAAGTTATTAAGCACACATAGGAGACAATGAGAAGAAATGCTGTACATAATACATCAAGTGTAAATTCTGTTAATTTTGATAGGCAAAATCCCCAGATCACTATTAAATTTCTGGAGAGAGATTGATGGACTGATTTCTTCTGAAGTTTCTTTTACCTCTGTTTCTTTGTCTTTGAGGGATAGATTGTCTATGTTCTTCAGGTAGTTTTTATATAGTTTTTATACCCTTTCTAGGGCAAAAGTCAGGTTGATTTGTTGTCATTTCAGTTGGATTATGTGGCAACTGAAATGCTGACCTGTACTTTAAAATTCCACCATTTTGCCATTAAAAACAAGCCTGTATGCAGATATTGTTCTAGTGGGATATAGAAGTCAATCATGAATTCCCTGAAGTCTCATTCCCACATCTGTTCATGCAAATACACCGTCCTGTTACACAAACTACGGGATGTTTGTTTTTCCTTAGTATCTTTCATCCTTTGAAAGGTCTTCTAAAGGTATGTCAAAAGAACAGTGGTCCCAAGTTTATTTCAAAATCTGCATTTGCGATGCTGTACTGACTCACATTAACTGTCAGAAGCTGTGAATCTGAGGAAGCTTAATTTATAGAACCCATTTATAATACTATGTTCCCATATGAACATTGCTCTATAAATGTATCTTATTTATTTATATATATATAAATAATATATTAAAGACTACAACTTCAAGGCAGTCTTTTGGATGCATGTTAGAAACCTAACCTTTATATTCATGACCTGCATCTTATAAGGCAAAGCTATTTTTTGTTCTATTCTCTCCAAACATACATGTTCCTCCTTACTTGTCTTTAGAAGCACTCCAAGTCATGGCTTTTAATAAATAACATTTGCAAGAAGAGGATTCAGAGAAGGAGAATAGTGAGGAACCTCAAACATTTGGGCCAGGTGGTCATCAAAGATATTTTCACTAGTTTCCTTAAGAATAAGTTCAAGTATGAAAACATCAAACACTTTGTTGCTGCAAATACATATAGTTGGTTAGGAAGTGAGCTTTTTGAATTCAGAGGGCAGTAGCCATCTGCACAATGCTAGATGGGTAGCAGAAATAATGACCTTGAAATAGATTTGAAATAAATTATCTCTAAATGTCATCACTTCGGTGGTATGTTTTCATTGTGAAAATGAATCTAAATTTCTAGTAAATATAGTTACAGATACTTACACTGTTAAACCTTTGTATTATGAAATATAAACATATATAACAGATGCAGAAGTTAAATGATGAGATATAAAAATAGCAGTGTTATGATATTCATCCAATCCCACTGCTATATTTCTTGACCTTTCAAAATGCTGAGAAAGCTCAGTCCACTGAATTTGTGTTTGGAGAGGCTGTACAGCATTTCTAGCATGTTATGAACAGTCTTTGATGGCCTATTTAATCTTTGAAGGAACTGCTATATGTATGAAAGTATTTTGTTCTCCAAACCTTCCCTTTCTCTGATTTCAAAATAAGTGAGCCTCTTTATTTTCCTGTTTCCTGGTGTCAATACAACAAATGTATGCTATAGGCAATGTTATTGTCTTTGCTGAAGAAAAGATTTAGAAGTTGCATATCAGCACTGAGGTAAAATATTTTCTCAAAAATGCTTGTCGTTGACCAGCAGAGCCAGATTTTTACAACACATGCAGTAACACTGGAATAAAGGATGTGTAGAAATCAGAATATATTGCAACTTCTGCTCACAGAACTAACTTTTCTAGTTTTGAAAAACTGTAAGTAAATCATAAGAGTATTATTTCTCTGTCAGAGAATATTATGTTCAGTACTGTTAACGTCTTTTTTCCCTGTGCTTTGTGCCTTTCCAATGCCATCTCCCAGCAGTACTGAGATCCTCCCGAGGGACAGACAGCAGTGATGTTTTATTCAAGCCTAAAGATTTAGGGGAAGCTGTGTAAGAGGAGCCATTTCTCTAGATTGTGTGAATGTGGGAGGCTGGGTGTTAATTGCCTATTACCCTTCTGTATGACTATTATTTTCTGCCCACTGGTTTTATTTTCCTTCTTTTTCTTCTCTTAAATTTGTGTTTTTGGAAAGAAGTGAACTTCCCTTCCCTACTAAGCTCTAGAGAATGATGCTTCTTTGTTGTTTCCAATTATCTGCATAAAACAAAGAAACAGAACAGAGGAAGTGAATCACAGAGTGAAAATGAGTCCATTAACCTCATTTGCACTGTTGGAGATAAAGGGCTTCTGTGAAGCATCCTAAGCTTTCACCAAACCACCTAATACCTGCCTGATGTCCATAGAAAATTCTTGATTTGAGACGTAATTTTGACTTGTTTCTATGGCATTTCTTTTTAATTGAGTCTGCTTTCCCTCTCCTTTTCACTGGCTCAAGGATGGGAGAGTTTTTAGTATGAGTGCTACATTTTCATTGAGATCAAAGATATGCTGTGAGCATCAGTCAATCCACTCTGTGCTGCTTTCCTGACAAGCAAAGATGAAGGGAATATGCAGTAAGTTTCCTTTGGGACACCAGTGTGAGGTGTATAGAAAGTCCTCCCTTTCTCTGCAAAACACGTGAAGTCTTGTTCCTGGAGTAGAACTCGTTTTGAAAAGTTGTGTTGATATGAAAGTCCATAAAACCAGGGGTGATGGATGGAGGAGGGAATTTTAGGAGAAAAATTACTTTCCTGTGTTTCACATTTCCTGGACTCTTCTATGAACCTTCCCTTCTTAAAGATCTTTGTGTGATGTGTCTAATTTTTTCATCAAGTTATCGATTGTTATAATTGTGTGGATTGTTTTCATTAGCAGCTGTTATAGTCATGGCCAGACATCCTAGGTAGTGCCACTGGCATTTAAAAAGCATCTGAAGTATCATAATTGCAAGTATTATCAGATAGAAAGGCGTCACCTTTTTTGCTGGGGGGGAGGAGGGATGTTTCTATAGCTCAAATTCAAATTTGTTTAGCAAAACCAAAGTTGAGGTTTTAGATGTCACGACAAATAAATGAGAGCTAACTAATGGCAACTCATGCTATCTGTTACCTAAAAAATAAAAGTCCCCGCTGACTTCATTCTTGCAAGTCTGAAACCTCTCAAATGTAAATAAGTAACAATGATGTTTGGTCGTATTTGTAAATTTACTGGTCTTTTATGAAGATTTTAGTGTGTCAGGGCTTCAGTTTTGCTGTCCATTTGCTGTCTGTGAGGGTTTGGGGTTTCTTTTGCATGTATGACCACAAGACAGGATGCTCCAATTTGCATTTCCTGTGGAAAGAGTGATGAACGTGTTTTGAAATCTTTCATGGCCATAACTCTGCTATAAACCCAAATACAAATCCGTGAGGAGAACACAGAGGAAATTCCAAGAAACTCAGCACATAATGTGATTTTTGTGTGTCTTCAACATTCATCTTCAGGTATTATCCCAAGTCAGACCTACGAAATAATGGTACACACATGAAATGGAAATAAAAGAATTGAAATGGATCATATATTTTAACAGCCCTCATGCCTTAGATTGTTAAATCTGGAATGTTTGTAAGTCAATACACAAGTAAAGAATGCAGATGTGCAAAATTTATAAACAAGCAAAGAAAGGAAGTGCTTTTGTAGCAAGTAAAAGAAAAAATTAGATGACAGGCAATTATAAACCTCTCTCTTGTATTTAGTACATGATTGAAATTCTTTATTATTTCATCAGCTCTCTTGTACTATGAACGAGCAAACAGGAATGAATTCACATTCCCTTTATACAACTGACAGAACTGAAGGGAGTTGATCATCATTTCCCATTAACTCTGAGATTTATGCTTTATTCATCATGTTTAAAGTTTTGTTTATGTCATTCAGATAATTTGAAGGTTAGATAAATTAGACCAAGTAAAATAATGGTGACTTTCTGTGATTAATTTTTGGTAATGCCAGTGCTGTTATAATATGCCAATCCACCAACACATTTTATACAAGAGTACAAGCAGAAATACTGGAGATAGATTGATGTCCTGAAGAAAACCAGGTGCAGGCAGAAAGCTGGTACAATGTGCAAGCAAATAAAAGATGAAATGCATGGTAATGGCAGTTTAGGAATGTATGTATGGGGACATGAGTCTTGCTGGAATAACTTCAGCTTTTGAGCAAAGGCCTATTAAATATGAGAAATGTCTACCCACCAAAATATAAATGGATGAAGTCTTGAAAAGTGCTCTCCTTGTTACAACATAAATCTCTTGTTAAGCTTAAAATGTTAGCCACAGAATATATATCTAGAAGTTTCTCAAAAAATAAAGCATAGGAACTTAATCTCTGTTACTTTATTTTCTTGGAAGCACTAAAGCAAATGTTTGTGTCCAACAGAAAAGAGAACATCAAATCTATCAATACATTTTCTTTACTCTTATTGACATTTAAAACCAAGAAAGAACAAAGAATGAGGAAGAATAAGTACCATAGAAAGTAAACCTGCATGGACAGGGGAAGGAGTAAATTAATTTTATGGAGACTCTATTGTCTCTAACTGTGAGTATATTATTTATTTCCTTTTTCACTAAGTATAATAGCCATGCAGTTGCCTGAGACTTATTCTGGAGTAAATTGTTCCAGTCTCTGAATATCCCAGAAAATTCAAATAAAAATAAAGTAAATTCCCTACCTAGTATAGAACTTGACTGCAGACAGAAAGGAAAAGGGCTTGTAAAAATGACCCACACTTCTTCTAAAGGAAACACTTTTGGAGAAGGAAATTTCTGTTGAAGATCCAGAAGAAAGCTTTTGGAGTCTCAATAGCTTCTCTTCACTCAAAAGTGAAAATTATACCTGCATTTTATAT
>WAAE01028407.1:0-19618 GCA_013400495.1 Nicator chloris | reverse complement strand
GAAACAAAGATGATTTTATTACTGCCTTTCTAATACTTAACATACTGTTGGAGCTTTAGCATATGCCAGTGTGCCTAGGGAACTGCTGAAATGTGTTAGGTTTTGTTTTGTTTCTTTTTTCCCTGTGGGAATTGTTAATTTTTTCAAAATGAGATTTGGAAATTGAAAATCCTTGCTTAAAGTAAATGGAAGCTGTGTTGCCTGGGGAGTCTCAATAAGAATGAATATTTTAATTTTGTGTAAACTGTTCTTTAAATGCTTCCTACAAACTGAATTGAAGTGTCTGCGAAGGGGTTAAAGGTAGCTTTTAGCAGTGCTGGATTAGGAAAAACTTGCTAGACAAGAACCAGGCAGGAAGATATTACTCTAGGCTTAGAGAGAGGTGAGCCCTCATAGCTGTGGGAGTACCCATCACTTAGTCAAATAGAGGCTCTTAGTTGTTACCATAAATTTTACTTATTTCCTTTTCCTTTTCACATGTGAAGGAGAGAGAAGACAAGGAAGCAGGGGGAAAGGAGCATCTCCCATTGCACCCTGCCCCTGTGCTTTTTAGCCTTCATTTATTGCACTGCATTGCTCTCTTCTCTGAGTTCATGAGCTGGACAGACACATCTGTAGAAATTCCTATATGAGCTGCTGTGTGAGTAGGCCCTGAGTGCTTCCTATGCTCCCCCTTTCCACACACATGCTTCTGGAGGCTCTGAAGAATCATAGGGGGGCTAGTAGTGTTCACATAAGCCACACAGTTATTGGGAAAGCTCCCCTTCAAGGCAAAAAGCTTAAACCTTGAATTTGGAAGGCAGACTTGTTGTGTCTTTTGTGTGTTCTGTTGATAATTTGTGAAGAATTATAAGATACAGCTTCTGTGACTTTAAGTTCTGTAATTTTCTTTTCTGGTTGTTGTGATGTGTTGACAGTTTTGCTGTGTCTTTCTGTGAGATTGTAAACTCAATATTTTTTATTTAGATTCCCATTTAAATATAGCACAGTAAGATGATCTTTCACTGTTCAAAGGATATACTTTAGAAATAGAACATAAATTTTTTATTCCAAAGTCTAAAACATTGGTAGCTTTTCTTGTCACATGTTACTGTTCAACTGTTCTCACTTAGACAGCCGGGTTACTTGCAATATGTGAAGTACGTGGGAATTGAAATGACTGTTTATTTGCTTCCAGCACACCATTCAGTCTTGGCTGAAAGTGTATTTCATAGTGAAATACAGTAACTCAGAGCAGCTAAAACTCAACTTCTTGCATCTCACCTTCAGAACAGTCTACCTTTACTGAGTGCATTCCAGTCTTGAGACCCTGGTCAAACTTTGTCTTGTGACACTGGTATAGTTCTTTAACTCTTTGAAATCGCACATAGAGGTATTTGTATTGAACTCTAAAATTGGCCCAATTTCTTGCTGTGAATGAGCAGGTGGCAGTACCTGCCAACAGGTGTGGGCAGATACAGGCTGCTATAGACCAGTCCTGATTGAGCATCTGTACAACTGCAAATATGGTTCTCTGTCCGAGGTGATAAGACTCACTACATCCAAGGGTTAAAAAATGAATATTTCCTAAAAAGTAAATGACAAATACATGTGCATCAACTTAGTACTAACTTTTTCTGTTTGTTTGTTTGTTTGTTTTAAAAAGAGGATTTGAAAAAAAGTGGTATATAACTTCTTTACAAAATCTCTTCTCTGGAGAGAAGCAGAAATCTTAGTTCTGTGAATTTAAACAAAGGCCTAAAATGCCACAGTAAGTAAATGTCCTTTGAAAACGTTTGTCTGAATAAATCAGAGAAAGAATACTGTATTGTAGAACTTCAGTTAATCTTCTGGTGATTTGTTTTACCTAAAACAGTAAATTTCAGAGTTTCTACATTTAAATGGTCTAAATTGGATTGCTTGTCACTGAGCCAGTTTATACCATATAACACTTTTTCTTATGAAAACACATCTAGCTAAAGAACTGAAGTTCATTATATGACAGGCACAGAAAGTGTTCTAATTTGTATTGCAAAAGAATGATTTTAAAAAGAAGTAAACTGTTTCAAGGTGTTTAATCTATGCAAGGAAGTTAAAAAAGCGTTCTTATACACCCCTCAAGTACAATATGTATGATTTTGCCTTTTTCAGTGTTTGTTATGTGTCCATTTCTGTTAACCTGCAAAATCATGATGTTGAGCAAATAAGAGGAAAGGTTTAAAATAGCCATCAGAAAAATGCAGAGTTTAATAATGTACTTTTTTGGACAAAGATTTATATGATTTGGTTATAAAATATAGACTGCCTCTTACCCCTTTTAGAAATAAAGGACACATAGCATGATCCTGATAGTTTTTTATTGCTATGTTGCAGCAGCAATAGAAAATTCACAGAATGGGTAATGGTACAGAAATGCAAGTTGTTGACTTATTTCACTCATTGGGATTGTATCTTTTCTAAGGGGGCTTTGTTTCCTTTTCTATCTTACTGAGGGCTGAAATGGAAGATTTCTAAAACTGAAAAGTGGTTTTTAAGGGTATAATTTCTGCCTGCTGGATCCATAGCTGTCTTTGACTTTCAAAGTTCATGTTTTGGAGTTCTCAGCCCTTGGTTTAAGATCAACCAGGTTTTGAGTTTAGTTGCAATGAGTTAGGCAGTCGCAGTGGTGATTTATATGTGGTCGTGGTTGTGAAGGTCAATTTTGCTAACTTCCTTAGATTTTCATGTTTGCTTATGACTTGCTAGCTGATATGTAGCTTTGTTGATGAGTCACGGTCCCTGGAATTATTCAAAAGATGTAGATGTGGCATTTAGGGACATGGTTTAGTGGTGAACTTGGCAGTGCTGGGTTAGCGGCTGGACTTCATGATCTTAAAGGTCTTTTCCAACCTAAATGATTCTATGATTTTGTTAATAAACAGCTAGAGTAGTTGGAATCTTGTACCTAGTTGCAACTTAGGCTAACATGGCAAATCTTTTAAATAAGCTGAATTGGAAGTAAAATGCTTAGATAATTTTTTTAATTAAAATGTAAATAGAAGTGGCATTGTAAAAATTGGTCATTGTGTATACATTGTGAAATTCTAGAAATTCTGCTCTCAGTATCTATAAAAATAATGGTTTATTTTCTTATTTTTTCCCCTTGAGTGCGGTATTTAGTGGTTGGGTTGGGCTGCAGCAGTGAACTACCCACACTTGTAACAAGAATACTCATAGATTACCATTTAATTATTCTTTTTTAGTGAAGTCTTCTGGAGAGAGAGATCACACATGGTATATAATGAGACAGGGAGAAAAGCAAAGAAAATATGGAAATGAGCGTGATGGAAATATTTTCCACTGTGTGCTGATGAATTTGTAAATGATAGGCTTATTCCTCTACTGTCATTACATGCTGTTCATATAGTAAAGTTCACAGCAAGTAATAGGACAGTCAGGAGTGTATCCTAGAAATCAGTGTGCCACATGCCCCTCTTCTGGAAGGGGGGATGTTTGAAGGGCAGAGGAGACTCCATGGAGATTTCTTTTCTGGGCCAGGTGTACAAGTGCATGTGCATGAAATCAGGTCATTCTGGCAAGTAGGACTGATAAGGGACAGGCCTCCAACTTTAGCATAAAAACTCAGGTGGTGATGGAGATCTATGAAGCCCTGCTGTATTTAAAACCGAGTATCATTTGAGACCCGGTAGACTCTCTGAAATCTGGTGCTCTTGCTTCAACTCTGGATTTCTTGTAGGTGTTACTGAAATATTTTTTAGGGGATTGGAGCATTTAAAGACACTTCTGCACAAACAGTAATTACTAAGCTTTGTAAGGCAACCCTGAGTCATTCCTCAGGGCTGATGAACTTCAGGAAAAATAAATAAAAATAAAGAAGTATTGGAACAGATGGGTATTTAGAAATATACAAGTAAAATTGGGATCCTGTACTTGGTGTTTCAAATAATAGAGTAGATAATAGGAAATAATGGGTTTCTGCATGGAGCCTTGCAGATCCCTAGGAGTGTATAAAATAATTGGAAATAATTGGAGCCTTACAAATCATCATGGTATGTTAATGGGGGAGCTACTTTGAATGGGTAGGAGCTGGTCCCATGTGATGCCTGTTTCCCAGTGAGAGCAAACTGATATCTTTAGCAAATTCCTTAGTGGAATCTTTGTAACAACTGTTGCAAGACCCCAACTGCTTTCTGCTGTATTGATAATGCATGCTTGTCTTATCGGGAATAGCACAGAGAGGTTTGTTCAGTAAATGCAAAAATTGTAGCAGAACATGCCTTTGACTGCTTAAATACATCTACAGTGCTGCATATCATCAAGTCTAGATTGAAGCCATTGGGATATTTCTGTTTCTCTAGAAATGGTAAGACACAGCAATTGCACTTGTGCATGTGAGCTGATGGTAAGGAGAGAGGAATAGGTAACCACTTGTATGTGAATGCTACATACTGTAAATCTTGCCTTACCAAACATGATGTCTCTGCAGACATCAAGAAAATGGGTTTTAGAAAAACTGAGAAGGAATCTGTTAGAAAGCAGTAAATGAAAAGAGAAGAAAGAAAATGAAACAGCATTAGCAACTTCCCCAATATTTAAAAAATACAATGCAGTGTATGATAGCTATTCTTTTTGGTGTGCTTCTTAGTTTCAAGATGGAGCTGAGACTGATGGTGATGTCCACAGCTCAAGGGTTCCTGCAATCCCAGAACTGAGGCACTGTAACACGGAGTATGTTAACATAGGGAATTTAGTATTACCTCATTTTTATGTAGCCTTCTACCTGTGCGTTTACTGTACGTATTAATAACCTTGAATAATTTCTTCTACATATTTGTAAGATGTAATTACTTTCACCTTGGAAGGTAATAACCCCCCTTGCTAGTGGAGTTATTCAAAGCAGCACTTTCCCCAAAAGAAGCACTTTAGCTTCTATGTTCATTTCTTAAACTTCTCATATAAACCAGTGCACTTTCTGATCTTACTTTCTCTCCAAATTCAGAATTGTATTGCCAAAACAATCTTTCCATTTCCAAGCCGTAATTAAAACAAATAATTATGTAGCAGTGCTTAACAAATGGTCAAATATTTTTGTTTCTGTGTTCTCATATTAAACTTGTACATGAGACAGTTCTAAGAAAACTTTGAGTAAGAGGAGGCTTCTTAATTAAACCACTTAATGGTGGAAGACAAAAGAGGAAAGGGTGATCACTTTGTATAGCTCTATTTTCTAAGATAATGTTGTATTTCTGAAAGTGGTGGAAAAAAGTCTTGCTCCATGTACCTGGGGCAAGACCACACACTCCAAGAACATCTTCATGTGTTTTGAGATAGGGAAACAGAAGACTTGTCAGGGATTGATAATAGTGATGATGGAGAGGAATGCTTGACATTTCAAAGAGTATAAGGCTATTTATGCTGGAGTTTTTTTCAGAGGAGAGTTCAGTCTTTAAGCAAATCACCTCATTGTTCCTGTTTGCTGTGCCCATTTTGTTGTTTTCCGGAGTGGTTTTGGTATGTGCTAACCAGGCTTCTTCCAAAAGAAACTAAATCATGTCACTCGTGTGCACCAAATGTGCCCTAACCCTCAATAGAGTTAGAGATATTTGATCAGTTACTGGGTCATTTTTTGGCAGCTTTGAACCTCCTGTGGTAGGGTCTGGTTCAGGAAGTTGGGGTAAATATGGCCTGCAAAAAAAAAAAAAAAAAAAGAGAACTCCTGGGCTTCATATAGTATAGGTGTAAAGATCTGAGCAGCAGCTGTGTTTTGATCTGCTCCAGTTGTGCCAAATTGTAATGCAAATATAGCCTGATGCCGTTTATTGTGGGTTTATCTTTTTTTAAAGAAACATCAGACTGGTGGAGATTAATTGTCAGGGTATTACAACGTTGTCAACTGTTCGGAGGTGGTAATGTTTTAAGTCTATCTCAGTGACAGTTTGTATTTTATGTGGAACTTGACAGACCTTTAGGTAAGTGCTGCGTTTGTTAGGTGAGGTACCAAAAGGCCCGTTGTGAATGTTCATGCCTTTGGTTTTGATCTGACTGGTTTTCTGGGACATGGGGACAGGGCAGAAGGTAAATGTTTGGAATGTAATGGTTCTGTAGGGATTCACAGGTTGTGGTGAGACCATGATAAGAGCTTAAAAGACATAATAAATATTTGGAATCATGATATAAAATAACAAAGAGCCCTATCTCACTTAACAAATCTTCTCCTTAATTCAGTAAACATCCACTGTGGTATGTCCCCTTTTCTTGTGGAGGGGAGGAAATTAGTTTCTTAATGTTAAAACTACTCCTTTGCTGATCTGTGCTAACTTTCGTGTTTTGTGCACATACTGGAATTTGGAATTAATTTTTTTTTCCCAAAAAATTATAGGAAGAGCAGACTCTTCATATAATTTTGCTTTCAGTTATTCAGCTTCATCCTTTTAAACTCCCCACTAGCCTACACTGTTCCTTTTACTCCCCCACTGTAGCTCCTTTCTTTCCAAAGTATTTGAGATTCCTTTGTATTTCTGAAATGAAACACTTCTGTCAGGTGAAAATGACAGAAATTAGAATGAATCTCAAGGCTGCACCAAGTATGTAGGACCACTTTGCTGCATAATCAGTGTTCTTGGAGGAAGTTAGACTGCTTTCCAACCCTGGGAAGGGCTAGGGAGGCCGTAGCCAGGTTCAACCCGTGAAGCAATAAATGAAAGCCCCATGCCAGTTGAGGCATGCGTGTGAATAGCTAGAAGGACAGTATGAAGGATGGCCTGGTAATCATGGACCAAAGAAGAAGTTAGACAATGACAATTGGTTTGAACAATTGCACATATTCGGTGCATTAACTTCCATTAACATTATTTATAGTACGTTGCTATAAAAGCAATTTTGAAATACGTTTTGAAGTTCAGTTCTTAGCAGTTCTCCAGGTGGCAGAGATAAAAGGAACTTGTGAATATCACAAGTGGTGGAATCTGGTGGAGACAGGCTCTTCATAGCATTTGAAAGCAAGGCAGTATCCTGACTTAGCTCGTGTGTTTTGACTGCTGGAGTTTGATCCTATTGTCTGGCACGCTTCGCTGTATTTCAAGATGATGAAAGGATGTAATCGTGGTTTTACATTTCCTGTAGCATTCCTGTGGTGTTTAGTAAGGTTTTACTAATTGCCATGTCCTCTGGTTGTAAAACTTTGTTGTTGAGTCCAGCGTTGGCAGCGAGAGGAGCGGGGCTGAGCACATTGCAGGGGCTGTCAGGTGACAGCTGCCGCCTGCCTTGTGCCTCGCTGCTCTGCCCTGCTGCTTTCAGCACTGCTGGCCATCGGGGGGAGATTATGCTTCAGGTATTTGGGGTGATCCAATGGGAATTGCATTGATCTGGTGTTTAGCTCTGATCCTTATCAAATGGATTACTTCTAAGGTAGGCTATTTTTTAAATCTGTTTTGACTAACTGGGTTTATAAGTAGTCCGAGAGAAAACAAGTAATTAAGAACTTCGTGAGTGCTTATTTTTCCTCTTTACATCTAATCTGTTTTGGAAACATCATTTGCCATTTAACATTGTGTTTCTTAAGTGTTCATACATGATTTTGTAGCTCATGACTTTTGCATGCCTTGAAGTGGGAAGGAGTGTGTTTGTAGCAGTGCCAGTTAGGAGACGGGATAAAAAAGGGATTTGAAATGGCTTCTGAATGGCAGGAGTTGGCTTGCCTCTGTTACTACCAGATTTTCAATTTTATAGCACTTTAAAGCCTTTGTGAAAATAAGGAAAAACAATTTTAAACATAGTGAGAATAATACAAATTAGTGTATTTTGCTTCCTGGACAGGATATCCTTTTTGTATTGTTGATTTCAGAGTTGCAGGAGTGGAAATACCAGTTTTGTTTGCTTATGTGAAATATCTACTTTACTTACTTTGTAGCCTTTCCATTTGAGATCCCTGTGTTTTGAAAAATGCATGCTAATGTTAGGATTCAGTTTTTACTCTCTCATTCCAAAGAATTTATGTATCCCCATAATGGATTTTTGAGCTAGTAAATATAGGTGAGATTGGTGTCTGGAGATGAGACCAGGCTCTTCTCAGCATAGTTTTCTGCATAATCTGGAATTAATTCCAGAAGGAGGAATAAATTTAAGTGTAGGATTATGAAAGAGAGCCAGAATCATTGGAGAGAATGAAGGAAATGGAAAAAAAATAGAGTTCCTGCATTTTATAGATAGATTTTTTTGTTGTTGTTGTTGTTACTGATACACACTTCTAAAATTTTTGTACGGTTAACAGGAGAATCTGAACAAGCATGAATTTGAGTTTGTTGTGAAAACAAGCATTGCCAGGCATCCATGCCTGTACTCTTCAGTCATTGCCAGAAACTTGTTTCTAAATTTATTAAAAGCAAAAATGGTCAGGCTTAGTTGCTAGCACTTGTGACAACTTTAGTCACATCAAGAAAAAGACCAGGAAACCCAGTGGATGTTTGCTTGTGACTGAAGGCAGATTGTACAGATTTACAGTCTGTGTGCTAGACCTGTACATCATCTGCATTTTACTGGTATATTGTCGAACTGCTGGCTTTTTGGAACTTGACATAAAAAACCTGATCAAGGATTATGTCTAATCCAGTTTGGTCAGAGATTGTTTTAAGGTCGGGAAAAATAGGAATTCCAGGTAGCTGACATAATACAGTTAGGCATAAAATTCCCTGCTGTTTATGATTGTGTTTTTACATATACTAGTGGTGGTTTCTTTCAAGGAATTAGTATTTTTGTGTTCATCCAATTACCTATTTTGCCACTGCCATTGAGTCTTTCTGCTATTCTGATTTAGTTTTCTTAGGCAATACCCTTGTGCGTTACTATCCTCACTTAAACCAGTTGCTTGTGGGTTTTTTTTTTTACTGTACATTCTTTCTGATCAATTGTCAAGCTTTTGCTTTGTGTATTTTTAGGTCTTGATTTTTTTATATTGATAAAGCTTTGAATAACTCTTATTCCACATGATATACACCTGAGGTTTATAAGAAAAATAGCTTACAGATGCTTGTGAGACATATGTATTACTAACATTGATAATTATCATTCAAATGAGAGCTAAGTTTAAAAATGGTTGCCATCTGTCTTGGAAGGCAATCATGTGAAATAGCTTTATATGGAAGAAAACATCAAAATTATCACATTTGAATATTTGAAGGAAAGGTGTGGTTCTTACTGCTTAATTAATTTCAGGAAGACTGTATTAATGACATTTTCTTACTGCTGGTTTGATAAACTTTCAGAGTAACACTTTGAACTGCAGTGAAATTTTAAATAGCAATAGGACTATTTTGCAGTGGCTTACCTGAATTCAGTGTCAATTTAAGTGCTCCTAAATAGCATTTTTCTGTGCTTTAGTGAATTAAAAAATTGATAGTGCCATTTGGAAAACTGTGAACCTTAGCATGGAACTTTTAAATACTTGAAGTAAGTCTAAGATACATGACAGTCTTGCTTTTGAAATCTAATAATAGTTGGAGAAATAAGGTCCTCACTAGTTTGTCATTCTCAAGACTTCTAGTTCATAAACTGTCTTATGATCTTAAATGCTTTCCAAGTGTGTATATTTGAGGCAGCATAACCAGTACATTGCAGTTGCCATGGTATAACAACTTCTCCACACCTGTCTTCAGAGCAGTTGAGACTAATGCTCTGATAGTTCAGCAAAGAGCTTGGACTGGAAAGTCAGGTAGGTGAAAACACCTGCCTGGCTGTGTTGCTCTCTGTCTTCTGTCTTTTCTTTCCCAGCTTCTGAATAAACAACCGAGTAGCAAAATGAGGGTCATGTGTTAAAAAGCATGCATGATTCTTTCTGACGGGTGGTACTGAATTTTGAAGGCCAACAGCTCTAGCAGGTTTTGTTAGAGAATGAGACCAGAAATTGTTTTGCTAGACAGTCCACAAGCTGGCCTTTGCCGAAATGAAGTGTCCAGCAGTAATGCTGGTGCTCTGCTCCCAACAAGATTGGGAAATCCATGTGATAAAACTGATACATCAATGGAAACATGTCTGTTTGACACAAACAGCAGCAGGTGCTCCGTTTCCAAGTGGTACATGCAAATGCTTGTACTCCCTAGCATCACTGAAGCGGTTTCCCTTTGAAGATGTATTTGTGTGCTATTTGGGCATGTTGTTCCCATTGCATGGCATTTAATAACTTTATATACTTTGTGAAAAGATCTTCAGAGAGATCTGGCTTAAATCTGAGTTCCGGTAGATACTCCCTTGGCATGTTTTTGCAGAGTCCTTGTATCAGCGTTCTTCTTAGAGAATTATTGCATCTTCCCATTTAGTTTGAACTTTTTCCATTCACTTTCCACAAATATGTCTCACAAGAGAGGAAAAAAGGAAGCTTTTTTATTGTATTGCCCTTTGGAAGAATAAACAATACTCTAGTGTGAAACTGAAGTTTAGGGTGAGGCTTTGAAAGTGGAAGTCCAGTATAAACAATCCTTCCCAGTCGTCTTTCTGACATCCATCTTCACCGCTGAAGCAAAACAGCCCACCCAGTTCAGGTGTCTGTGCTCGTGCCTGGAAAGGAGCAGAGCAGTTGAGAACCTCACCTAATCATTTGAGGAATTTTTTGAATCACTTAGGGTCCAGCACATTCCCACCAACCAAGTTGTCTTTGTGCTTCAGAACAGAACTTGCCTAAACACAAACACATTAGGGTTGTCTTGTCTTTGAGCACTAGTAATTCTGTCTGCTTGCTGGAATGGTGCTTATTTGTTGGATATTTGCACAGAGGGTCAATATTGTTATTGACAGGTACAAATCTTCATGTAGACTGAAGAGGTGGCACAGAGATTTAGAAATAAATTTTTATGCTAAATGAGTTAAAAATATTGACAAGTAATATCTTGAGGTGCCAGATTAAATCTTTAATCCACAAAGATTTCTGATCCAAGGTGTCTGTAGCGTGATTCAGTGTTTGTTATGGTTGTCTCAACTGTGTAAGTAAGGTGTATTTTTAGGGGAAGTATAGTCTTGGTGTCTTGGCGTAAGCTACAGACAGTGGGCCTTTGATTAGCAACGAGGAGGGTGGCATTTTTGGTTGTCAACAAGGTTAAAATCCTGCTGATTAAATTGTTTGAATGGTTGAGTTCTTCAAGATAAGTTTGCCTTCCTTCTTATGAATTTGCTGTCTGTCAGATCGTATCGCAGTAAAAGCTGAAGGATTAAATCTGATTTTTCTATTTGCTGAGTTTAAGTAGTGGAATCTGGGCAGTGTATGTTAAAGAACCACACACAGGGTATGTTAAATTACTTCTCTCTGCCTTTTTCCTTGAGTTTTTCTAGAGTACTGTAGAGGGTAGAATAACAAATGCACTGACAATATTATTTGAAGTCGGAAAATAGGTGATGCACCACAACCTGCAGTAGATGGTGTGTTATGTCTTTGCAGGGTAAGCTGACACAAAGCAATCTGTGTCAGGATGAGTACAATATTATTAGTTTACTTATCACAAGTTGCTAAAAAACCTCTGTACCATTAGCTTTGTCCTTTGACCCTGACTTCCCACCACAGTGCCCAACTCTCTGTACCTCACTTATTTGACTGGTCTAAAGATAAAAGATCTGACCACTCATCACCCACCCAACATCTGTTGGTGAAACTTCCTAATACATGTTTTCCTCTCGTCTATTTTATTTTAAAAATGCCAATGAATAAGTATCTTTGAGACCTCAGCCCTTTTAGCAGAATTAGCTGAAATTGTCCTACTACTTGTACAGTATTGCTAGTGAAATTTATACAATAAATTGTCTGTATTTTTCCTTAGAGAACCAAGCTTTCTAAGGTAATTTTACTAGATTTGATTGTTTCAAATATATCATTGCAGAGCAAAACCACTTGTCTGTATAAGCGACTACTATATGTTTTTAAAATGTGCTTTATGTTTGATATCATACAGGGATGCACTACTTTATATATACTGCTTTATCTAACAATATTTTATTTAAGGGAGCAAGTAATATTTTGGAATAAATATATCAAAAGGATTTAATTTTTCAGTAAATTTTTGTATGTGGTTTTCGTTCTTGGAGACTAATGCTCCAGTTGTACGTGGGTCTTGTAGCTGCATGTGTGCTTAGGTTTCTCCTGTATTAGATTACAGAACTGTACTGGACATGTTCAGAAATCTGTGATAGACAGGTGCAAATTGCAAGTTAGCACTAAATTACATCACTGATTGTGCCTCGTCAGTAATATGAAATGTTCCAGGCTATGGAAAATGTATTCAGCTGAGATTTTCTGAAACTCAAAGGCAAGTTTCATGAAAAACATTGAAAATATTAGTGAGAAATCAGCATCATTTTCTGGCTGATAAGTTGTATTTCTGCCTTCCTCATTGGGACAGGCATACCGCTGTGAGAAACGCTGTACAAACATATATTGAGGAATTATTTGCATGGTTTATGCTCTTCCAAGGAAATATAGAACAAAAGCTAACAAGACAACAAAGTTCTGTACAGGGAGTTCTTCCTTGTAGTCTTTACAACAGCTGTTATTATTGGACCCCATTTGGAGCTAGGTCTTTTGGTCACTTCTGTAATTGCATATTAAGCTTACTTTTGGAAAAAACTTCTACAACTTCAAGTGTAACATTTTAATTTTTGTTTTGGCATGAAAAATATATTAAAAAAAGGGTGTAACTTAGGAGTTTGGAGTCTTAGCGTATCACTTGTACAGGTCACAGTAATTGAGGTTATTCATCTGTAGTCTGTGTTTGTGTTCATTCAGGTTGTTCTGTGGATAGATGCATATCAGCAATCCTGCCTTTTTACTTTTCCACGTAATTTTTCTTTTCTGCAGAATTCTTCTCAATAGCCAATATTATTTTTTCTACCCTGTTTCCTAACATGGTTTGATTTCTTATCTTTTGAACTTGCACATTTTCAGGCTGTTGTGTGTCCATGAGGGGGTGTTGTTCCTGATACTCAAATAAAAAATGGGTGATTGTGTTTGCCACCAGGCTGACTTTTATCTGAAGTTCTCAAAGGCATGTGGTGACTCTTGATGGTATCAAGGACTTCACTGTCCTCAGCGTACGAAAGAAGTATGGTGTACAGAGAAAGGTCATAGGAGTTTCTAATGTTCACCTCCCACAAAAAAAATCTTATTTTTGTGAAGAACAAATATTCTGAACTGTCAAAATGGAGGTCTGATTGTGAAGGTGATCCTCTAATCCTAGGATTAATAAGTAACATTAATGAAGGCCTTAGGAAGGGGCAGAAGGTGGTCAAAGTACAACAAAAGCAAGATGTGAGGCTGAATGCTAGGTGGAGGCACGCTTTGCAGACTGTGTGATGCCAGTGAGAACATTCCTCTGGTTTTTAGCTGTTGGAGGACCAGTTCACCACCTTGTGGGAGGCTTCCTGGATTGTAACTACCAAAATAGCTGAATAGGTGTACAACATATGTGTCCCATGTAGGTAAGAAATACAGCTTATGTGGGAGTATCTCAATACTGTACATGGATAACTTCATGACTCTTCTGACTTCTATCGTCAAATTTGAAACAATACTTGCTGGCTTTCTCTGAAATGCCTTTATGTATAACATCTTACCTCAGTGATACCTTGCTTTGCCTACAGAAAATATAGGGTAGAATGAAAGTAGCATCCTATGGCTGCAGTAATGGTGTAATTTCAGTTCTTTTACATCTTTTACCTTTGGAAGATGGAAATACCCCATAGGTAAAAGTAGATACATAAACCAGGAACTGCAAGTTCAATTTTAAGTATGGTGTTCTAGAAGGCCATGAGAACCACTTTCTTATGTCTGCGTAATCTTGTTCTATGCCTTTTCTATTGTAAGGAGTGATTGACAAGCATTGGAAAGAAATATATGTTTTTTACCACACTCTGATCTCGCTTTTCATAATCTTTTCACTACCAATTCCTATCCTTCCTTTGTTCCCTCTTAAAGCAAAATCAGTACATACATATACTGAAAAGATGCATTTTGCACGAAAGATACACAATTTCTAAAATTAGTGTTGAGTTAAAATGGAAATGGTCAATTAATATTTTATTTTCATTTCAATTTAAAAATTATTTGCTTCTAACTTGCTTAAAATACACTTTTTTTCAGAGACGTGGAGCAATTTCCTATGACAGCTCTGATCAGACTGCGTTGTACATTCGTATGCTAGGTAAGCATACAATTTTCTATATTGCAAGTTCCAACATTTATGATTGATTTAAATAATAACTTTTTTATATCTCTGTTGAATTAATAAACTTACCATTCGCTTTCTCCTGGATAATATTTTGGTTAGAATCTCTACAAGAGTTTAAATTCTTTCGTGTTGACTTGGGTTTTTTGGTTGTTTGCCTTTTTTCTTTTCTTTCTTCCTGAGTTGAACATTGTGTAGGATGTTTTACTCCTATATTAAAGAAAAAGGAAAGTTCTTATAATTAACTCAATGTGTTTTGTAGAAGTAAAGTTTTCTACGTGACTCATGATTGATCTTTCTGCAGTGGAATTTGCCATATCTGCGTGGTATCTTTCTAGTTAAAACTGGAGCTTAGACAACACTTGCTGGAGAGTTACCACACACTCTTAAAAACTTCAATACTGAGGCTATGAAATGCATGAGGTGTTCTTGAAATAATGATATGCTTTTAAACAATATTTTTCTCATTAATCCTGGAAGGTGACTTGAGAAGGGAAAGGGCTCTTGACAGGGCTGAGTAGTTGAGTCAGCTTACTGAGGAGTGCTTCCAGAGTGGCAAGGAGATAAAGGGTAAAGCCGAATGCAAAGGAAAGAATGGTATTGGGAGGGGAAGGCATCCAGAGGAGGCCCTCTGTGATAGTGAGTACACAGAAGGAGTTGAGGTCACTTGTTGAGAGGAGAAGGATGCAAAACTCTTGCAGATCTGGCTGCCAGATTGAGTATTTCCCGCACCTCTTCTGGAGGCTGCTGGTGGTGCAGATGGCTTGGGGACTGTGTATATGCTCTAAGTCTGTTTCACTGCTAAATGATGCCGCTTAATTTAAGCCACCTTGAGCTATGAATTTGTGTTGAAATGGACTATGAATGCTTGCATGATGTCTCGCACAGCTCAATGAACACCAACAGCTACTCATTACAGATTCTTAACCATCTCCAACTAAATCAGCCAGAACATGTCTTTTTATGCCCTGAGTCTTTTCAGTTTAGTGGTATATTGTACATGTTAAAGTCCCCAGAAATTCATAGCTGCATTGTCTGTGAATTCAAAGTTGTAAGCTATGTGTGTATATGAATTTATAGTCCTAACCTACATATGTAGGAATACATGGTCATGTATACATATAAATCTAATTTTGATTTAGCAGCTTCGCATTTTTCTTTCTGGTTATTTTGATTTTTTACGTTTGTGAAGTTGTTAATACTATAGCACTGACTGTCTACTGAAGGTGTTTTGATCAGAGAATTTAATTACTTTGGGGATTTGTTAAGATGAGAACAGAAGATGCTGGGTTCTAAATATTTATTGAAAAAGCTGCTGGATTTTTTTGTTGTTGTTATGCATAGGTTTATTTTGTTTTTTAAAGTTTAAATGAAGTGGTTAGGCCCATCATTTCTGCAGAAGGATTTGTGATAATGCTCACGGTAATTCTAGAGGGAAGCAAAGCATGGCTTCCTCTAGTTTTTAGTATATACATCTAAATGAAGAGAAAAACCTAATTTGTCTTGGAAATCTTCCACTGTTCTCATAGGTAGAACTGGAAAATATTCAGAACATGATGTTAAGTAAATTAATTTTTCACTTGTACTCTCATTGGAATTAATTATTACATAATGAGATTGGTGCTTGTTATGAATAGTATAACTCTTGCTGGCATAATTCATTCATGCTGTTCTGCTATTCAGAAGCAGTAAATCTTTTAAAGGATTGACTTCCAGCTTAGGTGGGGGAGGAGGGTACCAACAAGTAAACAAAAATTGCTCATGGCATGTTTGAATCATTATGTTATAAATTTGTATTTTTTTCTCATTTAATAGAGATGACTTAGTTGTCCCAAATGTTATGTGCACTATACTGTACAAGTTGGCAACTATTTACATATTTATTCTTTTTGTACTTGTAAATGGACTGTAAAAAAGACCAGCCTGAAAGCTGAACAGTTGGACTCATCGGCATGTAGAAACATTCATATCAGAGTAGATTCAAGGGTTAATATATTCCGTTACAATTTATTGCAAGAAATGTAAAGCATTGCATTTCCTACAGTATTGTGAGAGTTTTGTAATTGTTCTATTTATCTTAGTACACTTGAGCAGAGTAACCTATAGGGAATTTTCAGCTGTAACTTAATGGGAAGTGAGGCACAGTCATGCGAAGATTTGCCTTTTACTTGATTTTATTCCATACGGACTGTATCTACTAATAAGCTGTACCTTGATAAGATGTTAGCAGACCAAAAATACAAGGCTAAGAGTATCTACAGTAATTCCCTCTGCCTTTGTTCAGTTGTGCTGGCCATGACGTTGCTTCATTCAATGTTTTTTCAGGCAGCTCCAATGGTAATCCAATGGAAATTCATTTACACCAAGTAAATGGGAATTCCTGCGGTACAGCAGTGTGTACAGGTTCAATTTTAAAGATCCTTCTTTTAGGGGTATGCAGAATAGAAAGCTAGCTGCTAACTGCCTTCATCAGTGTGTCGATATAAACAAGCAGGGTTGACTGTAATGACTCATCTGTCATACCCCATTCCCAAAATATACACTAAGCCACTCCCGAGTGGCTTATTTACTATTTTAAACTACAGATACAGATGCAGCATTGTAGAATTTTTCTTTTAAGACCTTGAAAAGGCTAATACATCTGCATCACCTCAGCCACTTTTCTCAGCAACTATGAGAAATTCTCAAAAGATCTTGTAAGTGCTTCTGTGTAATCTTGATACTTGATTTTTCTATTGCTTTTCTGGTTTCTTTTTCTTGTTGCTTTATATTGACTGAAAGTTTTTCTACTGTGCATGGGGTACAAAGTTTGGGGCACTGACTGCTTGTATTGGTGAGCATGCACCTCTCAGCTACAATTGGAGCATTTATCTTTAGAGGTCTAGATCACTTCAAATAGGAGACATTGGAGAAAAGCTACTGTGTACTGTGCACACTCTTCTCTGGTGGTGGTTTTTATGTTGTATTCTGTTTGCTTTAGTTCTGGCACATTCAGCTGACCTGTCATCTGTTTCTCCAACAAATTTAATAGGAATTTTAATCTGTGAAGTTAATAATTCTCTCTGAAAAATCCTGCTCTTCACAACCTCATGGCTTGACTTGAGTCCTTTATCTTGAGGTGGCTGTCATAATTTCTGCTCTCAGCTGTCCTCCATGGTCTCTGAGGTTTCTGCCCCTGCTCAGGATGGCCTCAGCTCCCCAAGCAGCTGCTGCATTGTTACTGTGCCACACTGCAGTGTTAGGGTAGCACCAAGTATGTGCTGGGTAACCCTAACGCCCAGGGATGTCAGCTGTGGCATTTCAGCTGCCTCGTAAGTATCAGAGCTGTCCCTGTGTGAGCAGGAATCTGAGAGAGGGGCAGGAACTAAACAATCTGTTTTAAGGTAAGTTTTATTACAGCCCTAATTTCTTTTCAGTTTTCAGTTATAGCTGCAAACCTTCCTCTTACATTCCTTCTTCCATGATTTATGTAGTCTTCAATTAAATTTCTGCCAGTATCATCTTGGTCTTAAAAATGCAAGTGATCCTGATCATGCAGGACTATTCTGGGAAAAAAGTGTAGCTAAATACTCGGCCATCAGATATTGTCATTTTTGTGCTCAAAATAAAGCTTGGAAAGGAAGGCTTCACATTTTTTTAATCTTTCTCTTGAATTTTTGGAATCAGCAAAACTCTCAAAGAGGGAAAAAATTATTTCTGGGAGTCCAGTATCATTAAGATGCTGGACTTGAATGTGTTCCATAAAGGTAGCACAGGAGTCTTTCCAGTGTGGCTGAAAGTGGCCTAAGAAGAGACACTTCAGATAAAAGCTGTCAGTGAGCTTGCTGCCACTTCTGTGCCCTCCCCCAAGGAAATATACCTAAGCAGACTGTGGGATCTGATGGCTTAAAAAGATTATGTAAGCATTTCGGTATGTTTGTAAAGGTCTAAATAAACAAAAACTATTCATAAGTTCTTTTATTTTAGGTGTTGAATTTTAATTGTCTTTCGGCTACCATAATAATGATTGGCTCTGAGGTTGGACTTCTGTTGCTGTTTGAAGGAATGATGTAACAGTGTCCTTTTGTTTGGTAAAAGCAATCTCAAATCTGAGATACCTCATGCTTTTTTGTCAAGTTCCCTGTGAAGATAAACATGTCTCTTCCTTAAAATTAAATTCTGCATAACTTCAGAGTCACAGGGTTGCAAAACACTTGAGCGGGATTTCCCAAGCAAGTTGATGTGAACATGTTATGTTGTGTGAAGGTACAGTGAAGTGGGTGCATTTGGGATCCATTAATCTTCTGCAGGTCACATTAACCAAAGAGTGAATGCATAACATGATCCAGTATTTCTGGTTGTTTTGGAACTAACTGTACATACGCACTAGAGATTAGTTTCACTGTGCTAATAGCACATTGTTTCATAATGTGCAGCCAGTTATTCCTTTTTCTCCTTCTGTACATTTCGAAACTTCAGATGGATGTATGGTATCATCATTCCACTTGTACCGGTATTTTTCAAGTACATTTATTGTCTTAAATCTTGAGAAATGCAGCAGTTCTGTACCATGATAATAGAGATGTCTCTTTTGCCTTTGTTCTGGCACAAGAGAATTTTCTGCTTTGTTTGCTGTAATGAACTCCAGTCCTGTAGAAGGGGTATATTTTTCCAGAATAAATACAGTTGTAGTCTAAAAAAATTATTCCATTGTTGATATATTGTTTTTTTAAAAAATAGCTTCTTCTACGATGATTAGGGAGAGAGAATTTTGTTCAATAACTATGTAATGAAAATACTTAGCTTTCTTTGCTGAGATTTGCTCATTTTATATATATGCAAGTAAATACATTTATTTTAGCTCTGTCTTATTACAGTTGCCTTTTCCTTAGTTTGCCATGTGCATTTTTCGTTTAATATACGATTCCTGCTTTGGCTAAATATTCCTGTAACTAGATATTCTAATAATTTCTGTTTAAAGTAATGTAGTCAGTTGCACTTCTTCATTTTACTTACAGTTTTTCTTGCTTTCCTCCTTAAAATTCTCAACGTTGCAGGCATTTCAAGGGTACCAGGGATACTATTATTCTGTCTATGCTGTTAGTCAAGGGTGCTAGTAAATGAAAAAGAACAAAGCAGAGAGAAATTTTCTGGACGTCATTTATCAGATGAACCTGCTCATTTTGTTATTTGCAGAATTTCATGTTGGTATTCAGGTATTTTTCTGTGAACTTTTCCTATTTTTGACATTTAAATTGTTTGCCAAAACTGGCTGAACCTATTTGCTAATTTGTACTGTGGTTTGTAAATTCTAAAAGTAAAAACCTGCATTTAAAACTAAAAATAAATCACAAAAGCTTTTATCACCTTTTCTGTAAAAAATTAACTCCACTAAAAAACCTCTTTTATTTTCTTTTAATTTAGCTGGTGAACTCATTCACACAGCTGTAGCTATGCCTGAT
>WAAE01028389.1:0-12992 GCA_013400495.1 Nicator chloris | reverse complement strand
TGGATTTTTTGGTTTGGTTTATTCTCTTTTCCGGTGTGGATACATTTTCTCTCAGCCTGTCTTGGCATGTTCAGTTTAGGAAAAATCCCATTTTCAAATAAGAGCTGGGGGGGAAGAACAAACCATTGGGAATAATAAAAACACATTGCAGCATAATCTTTCTTGAGGCTAATGTGAACTAGGCCTTCCTTGGAAAAAATGTTTTTGACGTTACAATTTCTGTTCCATAATTCCTGCTCTACCATTTACTTTTGAGCCTTGGAAATGCATTAATATCTGGATTAACTGAGCACAGATATCAAAGTTGTAGAAAGAAATTTGATTTCACTAGTTGAGAACAAGACTTAATAAATATGACTCTGTGTCTTACTAATACTGTATTTCTTGTGCTAGGATACTCACAGGACTGTGACAAATTTATCAGATGAAGTTTCCAGTGAGGAAGGGCCTGAAGCTGGCTATTCTTTACGCCGCAATGTAGAACGCACTTCTAGCGATTGTACCCTTCGAAACAGGAAATCTCACCATTATAAGAAGCACTACCCTCTGGAGGTATGATTGTTTCTGTTGCTTCTAGCCTGTAAATTCTTAAAACCACTTGACTTCTTATTGAGTAAGGTATATTGAGCAAGCAGCTTGCATGTACTTGCTTGCTGGCTGGAGTTAAACTATGACATTTCCACAAATGTTTCTTTTTACCTATGCTGGATTTTAGGAGTCTCTGTATTGGAAGTCATGCTCGTGAGGAACAGAGATTTTTTTGTTATTGTTGTTGCTTTGCTTTTGTTTAATGACAGTATTTTTAAATTAAGAGGTTGTAATCTAGTTTCTTTGAGCTTCACCCTATCTTTCAGTTTGTTATAAGGAGACTAAAATATGTTTGGTAGATTTTGCGTCGGGTTATGGTAACTCTGTTGCTCTCTTCTGACACCAGTTATCTCCTCTGGAAATTTGCTTTGTTGCAGAAATGGTAGTAATTGGGAATATGCAAATTTTCAGCATGGTGCTGCTCCTCTTTCTCTCCATTAAGTATTGTGGATTCACTCACTTTCTTGTGGAGAAGTCTGATTGACTCTGAGTTTTCATTTCCTTGTTCATTGAAACAACATTATAAAATCTTGTAATGAAATTTTAACAGAATTGTTAAAGTATAAAAAACCCTGAAATTTTGAGACTTGCTTGATGTTACAGCTTATAATAGGAGACTTCACAGATTCCATATTAGGTTTTGTTTATTCATTATTTTAAAAAATTTTACTGTTTTGCTAATGGTATACAACTTCACAGATGTGGCATACTTTTAAAAGGCTGTATTGCTGTTTTTTGACTAAGGTTGAGCAAAGAAAGCGAAGAGTAAAATCAGCACCAACAAAAGTTCACTGACAGATGGGCTTGATAGGCAGAGTCTCATAAGTAAACTCTTTACCTGATATAGGAAGGGTTCAGGTATTGCTTGCTCTGATCACAACTGCCAAGCCTTGAAGTTGATGCTTTGCATAAAAGACATTATTAAATTAGCTATTCTTTCACTCGTTTCTCACCAGCTTTGGTTAGAAAGATCCAGAATGTCAGTTGATCTCAGCATTTAAAGCCTTTTGCGTGTGTGGTTTGTGCTAATGGCACTGTTTGTTTCACATTACAGAAGATGTCCCTTCACTGTGTTAGTGCAGCCATAATGCTTCACTGGAGGAAGCAGAAAGACACCAGTACAGTTGATTTCTTTGGTTTTTCAGCTTAGATATATTTTCTTTTGCACAGAGTGCTTCAAAGCTAGGGAAGACTTTGTAGATACCTTCAGAAACTAAAGAGACAAAATGTAATCCATGTTTAGCTGTGGCAGTACTTATTCCCTGTTCACTGATCTGATTGATGCAATGAAAGGGGAAGCTTTTCTTTCTTGCTACCAACTCACCTCCCCCACACCATTACAAAGGAAATGAAACAATAGTTTTCAAATCAGTGAAAGCTTTCTTTGTATTTTAAAGGAAAAATTAGTGAAGTCAGTGGATATACTCTCAAATTCTGTCCTACATTTTATCTTCGTGTTTACATGTCTACTTAATTGTTGTTTGAGCAAGCTATTTTCCATGTTCTTACTTCATTAACTTTCAGCCTCAGTGGTACCCAGTAGTGACTGCTTTCTATAAATATCTTCTTTTTTGCTTTAAAAAAAAAACCAAACCTTCAGACTCTTTCTGCATTGACAGTATCCCTGTCTTTGTAAAAAGGTGGAAAAGGAGTTCAGACCAAATTTTTTCTAAACATTTCTTTACAAAATGGTTTGCATAAAATACATTAAGCATGGTTTTCAGAAAGAATGAAGAACATTTCTTCAGACAGTAATAGACCATGAATCACAGTAAATTAGTATGTCTGCTGAAACAGTGCTTAATTTTTTTTAAATGTAAAAAATTGCGTGTTCTCAAGGTAAATTAGGAGAAAGAAATAAACTTGGTGTTCAGAGGGAATGGAAATTGCCAGAGGATGGCAGTGAGTAGGCTGATACTGGTTTTATTACTACACCCCTGTCTTGCTGGAAATGGATTCTGTTTATTGTACAAAGTAGTTTAAACTCAACATTGTTGTTCTGAAGACAACAGTAGATTGTTTCATGTGTATGCACTGGGAGATCTGAATATCCCAGACTTAAAATTTTTCCTTCTTTATCTAAGAGCTAGCTAAAACTTGAGTTTACAAAGGCATACTTGTTTGTAAAGTGCCGTTTGTTTAAAATAATTAAAATTTTATGTCTAACTGTGCAGATCACACTTAAACCTGGCATTAGCTCTGTCTACCTTTGCTTATTTTTCCCCTCTACACCTGATGCATCTCACTCTGTCTTTCAGAAGGCATGTTAGTAGTAACAATGTGACTTTAAGGATCTTGGGGGTCAATTTCTCAGAAGTTTGAGATATAGCTGGAGTCTGTGGCTTGATAATTGCTGTTAAACTCTAAACGAATGAGCTCTAAAAATCTAAGTAGTTTTTTTCCTTTTACTTATGAGTATGATTTGATTGTTCCTTATGTAACCCCCTCCCTAAAAAACAGGGGCAATGGACTGTTGCTTTTTGGTACAGTATCTTAAAATGTGCACCCTCTTAGACAAATTTGCAATAAACATACAAATCTTTCTGATGACAAGGATAATGGATTAGAACCTAAAAATCCAGATATACACAGATTCACTGACCTGAACTTTCTAACCTCTCTGTCAGGAAATGATGTAGAATAAAAGAGCGGCATTAATTCCAGTGGATGTTTGGGTTTCAGGATACACCTAAATCAGGTACTAGCTGCAGTTCTCGGTGCTCAAGCTCCAGACAAGACTCTGAGAGTGCGAGGCCAGAGTCAGAAACTGAAGATGTGCTGTGGGAGGACCTCTTGCACTGTGCTGAGTGCCACTCGTCCTGCACCAGCGAGACAGACGTGGAGAGCCCTCAGGTGAATCCGTGTGTGAAGAAAGAATTCAGAGATGACCCATTTCACCAGGTTGGTGTCCACCAATTTTGGTTTTTTCCACTGCACACAAGTTCAGTGTTACCTATCATACGTCACAGAAGGCCTGGGAGAAAGATTTATATTAGATGGAATTAACAAAGCCAAAGGGGTTTGACAGAATTAAAACAACTAAAACTTGACTTCTGTACTCAGTCATTAATCTGTCAGAAGAAGAGGATATGACAATATATCAAAATAGCCTATAGAATATTTGAGTGTTTGAATATTAATTCTACTTTAGGGCAAGTACTGATTGATATAAGTTTCCTCTGTGATAGGTGGTTCTTTTTGGTTGTTTATTTTTCTGTTTGGGGGTTTTTCCTCTTCTTTGTTTATTTGGTTTTTTTTAACTTGTTGTTTGGATTTTCCTGGGGTTTCCCCCCTTTTGTTTTTCTCTAGTGGAATTGCTTTTTATAAGTACTTATCAGACATCTTTCTGCTTGCTTATTTAGAAATCTATATATAAGAAAAGCAAACAGAAGGATAGCATATGCTTTATGTATATATGTGTGTATATATAGATATATGATATCATGAGTGTATTATACATACCTAAATTCTATTTGGTTATAATTTTTTTTACCTTCTAGTTAATAATAGCAATTTGGATTATTTCATGCAGTCTTTGTAGTTCTTCCTGCTTGCATTCCATAAAACAATAAACCTTGGAGTAGTGAGTTGAATTACAGTATATATATTGACTTGAGGATTTATTTTGATTTGACCAGTTGAGAATTTTTCGATTTGATTGCAGATTGTAAATTTTTGAGTTTCAGCTCCTGATGTTGATACTCCCTCTAGAGGGAGAACTTGGAAAATTGTGGTTAAGAAAAACCTGCAACAAATATTTACACTATTTTAATATTATAAATAATTTCTTCTTCACCCAGTGGAAATAAGAAGGGAGGTAATTGAGTACTTAGCAGTTTACAAAGATTCCAGATCAATACTTACAAAGCAAGCAATAACATTAAAATAAAGCTCTTCATTTAATCAATGATAATCAAAATCTAAAAATAGTAGCATGCTCTTGCCCTTGCTAGCAGCACCACTTCCAGCAGTGTGATGCACATAGTGCCAGGTGACTAAAGCTGAAAGCAATTTTAATCTCCTGAATGTGATAGGAGGGAGACAGGGCTGAGGAAAAGCAAGAAGTGGCCACAGCAGTACTTGTCACCTCAACATTTTTTCTGTATTCTTTAGTTCTCACTTGGCTCTGTGGTTTGAAAAAAAAGGTCCCTGAGCCCTAAGTGCATTCAGGAGATTAACCTGGGATTGCTTGGCTCTAGGAGCTGCCTGTAGTGATGAGACACCTACTGCTCTCTGAGGCTGGCCAGATACAGTGTGCACAGGGGTGTATTTATGCATAACAAGGATTGTGAAGTGTACAAATACCATTAGGAGCAAATAAAAAACTGTTTCCCTTAGGCTTAACCTGAGAAGAGTACTTTTCAGAATATTGGGAGTAAATAAAAAGAATCACTAAATGTGTCAGAATTTAAAATGACATAAGTAGAACTTTGTTTTCATGTTTCTCTCTTCTTTGGTATGTTTGAGTGAAAAAGAAGCCTATAAATCCTTAATCCCATTAACTCATCCCTATTACAAAGTGGAGTATAGAGAAGGAGAGATTTCTGTTCTCACAGCTGTTTCTTGGAAGAAAAGGGGATGATTTTGAGGAATGAGGTTAACATATAGTGGAAGTCAATGCTATATAGCAATATTTGTGTCAGTCTAAAGTGTTTTGGGTTTTTTGTGTTTGTTTGTTTGGGGTTTTTGGTTTTTGTTGGTGTGGTTGGTTGGTTTGTTGTTTGGTTGTTTGTTTTGCTGTGGGTTTTTGTTTTTCCCCTGGGAGAGGTTTTGTTAGTATATTGCTGACAAAGCCATATTGATGTGAAAATAGATTTTTATTTCTGATGGAAGATATTCTTTGTCTTTCCCAGAGTCATTTGCCTTGGATCCACAGTTTGAATCCAGGACTAGAAAAAATAAGTGCAATTGTATGGGAGGGTAATGACTGCAAGAAAGCAGATATGTCTGTGCTTGAAATCAGTGGTATGATAATGAACAGAGTGAGTATTTGTTTTACTTTATGCAAATATTGTATTTAGATGTGTAAGCACTACCACTATCACCACTATCACTACCAAGCTTGGTTTATGGTTGGTTTTTTTATTGTTGCTGTTTTGGATTTTTTGGGATTTGGGGTTTTGGGGTTTTTTTCGTTGGTTGGTTGTGGGGTTTTTTTTCATTTGTTTGTTTTGTTGTTCGTAGTATTGTTTAAGTATCTGTTCTATGGCTTACATCAGTCTGATTTACTTGTTACTGCTAGATTAAAGAGCTAGCAGATCTTCAGTGTTGGGACAATAAAAGGTGTTGCATTGTTAGGTGCTTGCTTGCACAGCCAACCTCAGTTTTATTGATAGATGCTGTGAATATACGAGTTTATCTCCTTGATTTCAATGAACAAGTAATTTATTGGGTTAGGAATATACAGATCTGAGTATCTGGATGCTAAAGTTAGGATTGGAAAAGACAGCTTTCCTCTTTAGGAATCAAACCTCTAAGAGGATGAGTGGGATGTTCTCACTAGTCCTCCCTCCTTATTCCTAGTACTCCTCTCCAGGAAACAGTTGGAAATGCATTTAATTGGTGTGCTCTTTTTCAATATAGACAACATGGATATTTTGTAAGTTGCTCATAAAATCCAAGCACAGCCAAAGAAAACTCCTTAGTTCTGACAAGCTGATATTCCCTCTCTCCAACTTGCTAAAAAGCAACTTATTCACAAACCTAGTTCTGATCTCTGCCTCACTCAGAGACTTTGCAGGTTTGGATGCAATACACAGCAGAGAGAAACTCAGCCAGCCATAGCCAGCACAGCAGAACTGCAGCCCTGTCTGCACTGTAAACACTTTGATTCCACTCAGAAGGATACAGCCTAAACCAAACACAAATAGGAGCAATGTACAGGATCTAAGCAGCCCAGTCTGATTGGCCCACTTGGCTAATTCAGCATTCAGTCAATTTTTAATGCAGGGATATGCACTGGAGTTTAACTGCAGTGTTTTATTGTTGTGATTAATAAATTATTTGTCTTACTTGGTTCCTGTGCATTAGGTGCTCTTTGAGGACTTCCTGGGTTTTTAATAGTAAAATGGGAAGATGACTGGTTGAAGTTTTCATACAATTGACCAGATTATAAAGTGTTCTTTGTGATAAAATAAAAACATTAATATTTTGTTTATTAAATTAATGACAAAATCATTCCAAAATTAAATATATACCTTGTTTTCTTTTGTTTTTAGGTGAACAGCTATATACCAGGAATTGGCTATCAGATTTTTGGAAATGTCATATCTTTAATCTTGGGTTTAATGCCCTTTGTCTTTCGACTTTCTCAAGCTAAAGATTTAGAACAACTAGCTGCACATTCTGCCACTGAGCTTTGCATGACTGCATTTGGATCGGATGGAGATGTCCTGGTTCTCTCAATGGTTATTATAAGTTTTGTGGTCCGGGTGTCTCTAGTGTGGATTTTCTTTTTTCTGCTCTGTGTAGCAGAGAGAACATATAAACAGGTATGGACAGCAGACCAAGAGACTTCATCTAAAGCAACCAAGGTTTAATGTTTGCATTTTTTGACTTTATGGATATTTTAAATTTGTTTTCTTCAGCACGCTGTGAGTCATAGATCAGTGATGACAAATACTTCACTGGGCTTTCATTTTAGGAGATGACTCAGTTCCAGTGGACTGAAGTCTGAAGCTAAAAGGTTTTATTTGTTGGTGTGTTTTTTTCTTCCTGGAGAGAATTTCTGGGGGAAAACTGGCTCAATGCATTAACCCTATGCTTAGTCATGTCCCAGTTTGTTTCAGGTGTCCACAAGGAGAAATAGTTTCTGGAAAAGAGCTCTATAAATTTCCAGTGTGTTTCATTCAAAACCTTCAATTTAATGCACAGAATCATAGAATGATTTGGGTTGGAAAGGACCTTAAAGGTCATCCAGTTCCAACCCCCCTGCCATGGGCAGGGACCCCTTCCATTAGACCAGGTTGCTCAGAGCCCCATCCAGCCTGGCCTTGCACACTTCCCCGGATGGGGCATTGAAAACAGTTCTCTCCATCCCTGGCCAAGGCCCTGCCTGCTTTGTTGTTAGATCACTTCTGTAGCTGGAGATGGTGAGAGCTGCTCTCTGAAGTAGTACACCATTGCTTGCTATTGCAATTGAAACTTCAGAGAGCAACCTTACTAGCTGCAGCATATAAATACTTACTGTCTGCAAAAGAAACATTTTTATTCTTTCTGTTCTCAAATTATAGTCCAAGTATGTGATGTAATACTGTAGAATAGAATTAACCTGCTTATAATAATGATTTCTATTGAAAGGAACTTCACTGGTATAGGTGGTCTCTAATGCAAAAAATTGGCAGATTTGGGGGGTTTTCCCCCAAATTTTAAGAGCATGGCAGATCTGTTGTCTAAAATTTGAAGAAACGAACTCAAAGTGTAGCTAAATTTTGTTAATCATTAGAATGTGGAGACTTCTAAAGTGTTTTAGTGTATTTCTTCTCTTTAATAATATGCTGCAATTACTTCTGGTTTATATTAGTATATTGTAATTTACACTGGTACATTGTACATTACATTGACATATTTAGTCAAGCCTTTTCTCTTATTTTTCTAGTTCCTCTGAAAATCATTTAACAGTTTTTTTTTTTTCTCTGCAGAGGCTACTTTTTGCCAAACTTTTTGGTCATCTAACATCTGCCAGAAGGGCAAGAAAATCGGAGGTACCTCACTTCCGCTTGAAGAAAGTGCAGAATATAAAAATGTGGCTTTCTCTCAGGTCCTATCTAAAGGTAAAATCATGTCTATTTTTGCTTTAATAAGATTTTAACTCATTTAATAAATTTTAAATGTCTTAAAGTAATGTATGATTATATCCTAATATAAAATATCTCCTATGCTGCTGATGGAAGGTTGGTGTTGTAGTCTGAGTATTTCCTCCTGTACCCTTACTGTGGGTGCATGTGGCCCACATATATTTCACTTTTGTGACTCTGGGCCAGCAATGTCTGCAGGCAGACAGATTTTGAGAAAATTAATGTGAGGTTTTCACTTTGGATTAAAACTTGAGTGTATTCAGAGTTGGAGTCTTGTCTTCATAATGCCAGCTGAAAAGTTGTGTGAATATGTTGGGTAAATAGTGACAACTTACAGTCTAATACTGACAATATCTTATTTTAAGAGTCTCATCAGTTGGTATCATTAACACAAGGTAGTTATAAAGCAAGACAGTTCTTGTGTATTTGTTCTGTGAGTGTATGGGTGCCAGGTGAAGCTAGAAATTATGGCCAAGTATTATCTGTAAGACATTCTGGTCCCTGAAAGCTCCTATCACTGGTTTTTACAAGCAGAAAAATTTGTGAAAACATTAAAGAATTACGGTGTGGAGGCTGGAGAACATGGAAAGCAGGAAGTATAAGCAAACAAAATTTAATGTGGTGCTGGTGGGGAAAAGGAGGGTAGCATCACTTGGATAATAGAATGCAGTTTGGATGTTTTAAATTTCTGCATATGGTAGCCCTGTTGTGGAATGTCTTCCCTTCTTTCCTTGTAACCACACTTGAATATTCCACCTTTTCCTGTGCCACCGGGAACATTTGTGTGATAATGTGGCTAAAAAAAAGTGGTCAGAGGCAGGTGTGTAGGGAACTGACTCAGCTGAGGAATAACCAGTGAAGAACAGTGTGATTCTAATTAGTTATGCTGAATACCAGAGCTGATTGGGTGGGGTTTCACTCACATGTGCATTTCCTGTGTTTTCAGCGTCGAGGTCCTCAGCGCTCAGTGGATGTCATAGTTTCATCTGCCTTCCTACTGACTATCTCAGTTGTGTTTATCTGTTGTGCCCAGGTGAGGAAACATTACTTGTAGAGAAACAGCCATGACTTAAATAGTTTTTAAAACAGTTTTGAGTGCCTTTTGCATGGTGATTTCTAGTAAGTTAGAAGACCCCAGTGAAAAACCAGTAATAGCTGTTAGAGCTGTGACAGATGTTACAAATCCATTTTGTATCATCATTTCATCTACTTTAGAATATTTTTCTGTAATAGCAAAAGAAAATTTTGTTGCAAGAAATTGGAGCAATCACCGGTGGTGTGGAGTCTAATGAGGACAAGTGATGGATTCTACACCTGGGATGATATGATTCTTGGGGGTGTCCTGTGTAGGACCAGGCGTTGGCTCGATCAGTGATCCTTGTGTATCCCTGCCAACTCAGGATATTCTGTTATATCACTGTTACATTTTAAACCTTTGTCCTCCTTCGTTTTTCATTGTGGTTTTTGGAACACTTGTTTTTTTCTTCATTTTGCATCAAAACACAGTTCTGCAGAGACAGTTGACACTGACCTTGGTTGATGCTTTTTGTGAGAAACAGGCTTGTTGGCTATATTTGCCTGCCCTCTAGTGGAAAACCTTTTAGTAAGCAAATCTATATTTAAAAATTTCTGTTGCTTAAGATTTGTCTTGGAGCTTCTGTTTCAAAATATAGGGGATCTTCTGAATGGCTTCTGGTTGTGTTTTCTTTCCAATTTCTAATTAATTCTATTTTGTTTGCCTGCCAGCTAACAATAAGTATTTTATTATCAATGTAAGTTACATAAAATTTATTATATGCAAGGGTATATTTTTTTATCCCACGTAGTGCCTTTGCAAGTTTGAAAGTTCAAAATTGTCTTAGAGTGTATTTTTTTATTTATCTTTTCTCAGACTTCATATCTCTGATACTGTGTTGATTTCAAATTATGAGTCAAATTTTACAGGCCTAAAAACCTTCCATATATTTATTACTGGGATATATTTCTTGAAGTTGTGGAGATGCATAACTATTTTTTATATCATAATGTAATTATTATTTCAAATTAATTTTTGATTTCTTTTTTTTTTCAGCTACTTCACATGCATGAGATTTTCCTTGATTGTCACTACAACTGGGAACTCGTAATTTGGTGCATTTCTCTAACTCTTTTTCTCTTAAGATTTGTTACTCTTGGATCTGAAACAAGTAAAAAGTACAGCAATACCTCAATATTACTTACTGAACAGGTTAGAATTTGTATAGACCTATATTTTTATATCTAAACAACTCATTCATCTGGTAGGTCTCAGGCCTTGTAGATTTATTAGAATCGTTTGGATTATGGGGAAGTGAAGCAACTTTGCACCCCAAAGTTCAGTTTCTGAGATAAATGTTTGACTCTATCCCAACTTCTGTTTTTGTGAGTAGGCTTAGAGGTACCATCTCCTTTGATATAATTTAACATAACACAATAGAATAGAATATAATAATATTTAACATATAATATAGAATATCATATAATTTAACATAATAGAACAGAAGCATTTTTTTATATACCAAAAAAACCCCACTCTGGAATCTCAGTGTTGGATGGGTGAGTAAAGGATTTGAAAACAAACTTAACCCTCTATGAAGTGAGTTGCTGTTTCCAGTCTAATAGCTTAGGACTGTAGGTTGCATGGATTATATATAGCCTCTTTTAGGCTTCCTGGAAATCTTTTTTTTCAGTCATTTTTCAAGCTTGGCTTTGAGGCTATGTGTGTTTCTTCTCAGGAATGTTCTGGTGGGTGTTTGTACTTCAAACTTCCCTCTCTGCTCTGCCTGGCACTGCTGGTAGTTTTCCAAGCTAAGCATGTTCAGTTAGTGTTAGGTTAGAAAGAAATCTCTTTTATTCTGAAGTTTCACACTGGTACAAAACAACCCTTTCAGGGCAAGATAAATAGGCAGTTCCAGAAACCTTCACAGGTTTCCTCCAGAAAATGTGTTGAACTAGGAGAATAAAATCTTCCACATTGTGTGTCCCAAGGTCAGGATGTGAGGCCTGTGACAGATGATATAAATAACTCCTTCTGCCTTTACTAAAGATAAAGCTGGACACTGAGGAGCCTGACTGCCCCTCTGGCCTTGTCCTGAATGAAATATTTTGCACCAGTCTGAAACCTCTCTGAGTTTCTGAGCCTGGATAGTTTTCCGTTGTTCTGTTGATCCTTGGAGTACTAACAGCTGAATGTCCCAGTGAAGTTTGTCTGCTGTTTCTAGAATGAAAATGTAGAGAAGTGTTTGGGATAAGGATTGGAAAAAAATGCAGAGAGCAAGGGGAGAGAGATTGTCAAGCCTTTATTTTGCTTTCATAGGTTTCTATACGATGTTCTTCCAGGGATTCAATGTTGGAACATTTTAATCTAGCATGGATATTAAAAGAAACACTTCCTGTATGTCCTCAGAACTTAAAGAAGTGTTATGTCATCAGATACTTACCTTTGCATTGAATGCAGGTTATCCTGTTAGAAGTCTTTTTCCTCAAAAATGCCTGAGAGCTTTATGAAATGAAAACCAAAATAGAATTCACAAGTGTTTCTCAGAAAATTAAAAGGAGACACTTCACCCTGTGTAGGAGTCATTTTAGACTGTATTCATTTGCTAGAGCTGGGTACTACAGCATATTTACAGTGTTATTGAGACAGACTCATGGGAATCTAACATTTTGGCTTCTCAAGAACGATCAAGCCCAAAAAATTGACTGACACTCACTTTATCTAAAAAAGCACATCTGATCCAGCATCCTGGAAAACTACACACTACAGTTATTAGGCTTACTGAGATGGGAACACAGATGGAAACAAACAGGAAAGGACAACAACAATAACAAAAAAAGACAAATGACTCTCAACTCCCGGATACAATTTAAATGTTCCACAGATAAGATGAAATTTAAAATTTTACTTTTGCCAGCAAAGTTCCAGGCACTTAGTTGTGCTTTATATTCAGCCTATGAATTTCATGATTAGGAGTCATGATGGGAAACTAAAAAGGATTTTTTTGATTTTATGCTCTTTGGTTGTAATTTTTCAGATCCTTCTGATGAAAGTGTTTTTAATTGGTCTTGTAAATCTGTGAGCAAAATAGAATGTATGGTCTGACCATAGTTGTCATTTTGCCAGCTTCGAATCTCAAAATAGGTGTGGTATATGGCTGTGCATACACACTTCTTCTCCTGATGCCAAGTTTGTTATTGAAATTAAAGAAATCATAATAATTAATCATGTCTTAAAAGAGATTTGAATCTTCCCAGGGTTTTCAGAGTTGCTAATTAGAGCCTTTATTTTTTGTTTAGTCCTGCTTATAAATCTTGCGTTGTTGAAATCAATAGTTTTATCTTTAAAGATTGGAATCTCTTTGGCTCTGAAAGCATAATTTTAATTTAAAATTCAATGGTAATAGTTCAGTAGTTTAATATGCCTTGGAATATATTAGGCATATATTTTGATTTTTAACCTGTGTAAGAAACTTACAGTAGTCTTTTAGGGGAGAACTGATAATCTGTTACTTGTTTTAGATGTCTGTGGCCCTTATTTCAATAACCACCATACAACAAGGTGGTTAAATATATCATAGCATCATATAGCAT
>WAAE01028388.1:0-15811 GCA_013400495.1 Nicator chloris | reverse complement strand
TGTGTATTTAATTTTTATTATATATTACCTTTATTATGTATTTTCTGTTATAGGATATCTAAATATATACACATGTACATCTATCTATATTTTATGCAAAGTGGTTATTAGTGACACTAGATTAGGGGTGTTCTCTCATCTTGGAAATGAAGCAACATGGGAGGAAGTGAGTTGATCATCCAAATGTAAGCCACAGAGCCATGAGCAGGCACCTCAGGCCATGAAAATAGCAGATCACAGGAAGAAAAAGCAGTAAAACAACCCTTCGTAAGTGAAGTGCTCAGACAGTGGTGTATATATTTCTTCAGCCTTTGAGGCCTTTACTTTACAACAACAAATGTCTACTTTTACAGCATGTTGTTTGTTCTCTGAACTCAATTGCTAACTAAAAAGTTCAGGGTAAGCACATATATAACTCTCTAGGGTAAAACCAAACGTGAGCTGTCTTCCTTTTCTTTGTATTTCACCTTGCTCAGCACTAAACTGTAAATCAGTTCTCACCAGTAACATCAGTTCTACTCCAGTGGTATAAAACTGGTGAAATGGGGAAGTCAACTGTTATGTGATGAACTTAATGTATGCATCTTCTCTCACATTGTGGCATTTGCATAGTTCTCTGCACTTCTTTTACAAAATACATATCCCTTCTGATGATTTATTTTAAAGATTATCATTAGAGTCATTCACTATACAGGTACCAATTATATCACTCTAACTCCTTATGTTGCAGGGTAATTTAACATAATTGATAGAAGTCAAGTCTGGTTTTAATAGACATTTGAGAAACCATTTTTCAATGATGTTTACCTTTAGTGCACTTCATGGCATTCTAATGTCTATGAATGTCTTCATATTATTTACTCTTAGGGTTCACTGAGATATTGGATGGGCTTTTTTACCTTATTTTGCATCATGTGTTGATGAGAAGATTACTAGGCAATAATTTCAGGTTATTTGGTGATCTAAAATGAGATGCAGACCACATGTGGTTTATATTAAAAATGCTGAGAGAAAGCAGCTATAGAGCAAACTAATATAGCAAGTAAATTATTTTGCCTTTGTGTGCAGACATCATATGGCAATAAAACATGATCCTGAGAATGACAGAATTTGTCCCTTACAAATGACTCATTGTTACATTTTGACATACTTTATCACATTAAAAATTCATAAATGTCTCCTTAGAAAAGATAGATATGGAGCAGTGGAAGATCTAAATAGAGATTCCTCTGTTTGATAAAGTCATGGTGCCCTGAATTTATCTGAATGTACCCAGATACACCATGGAGACATCATCATCAGGTTGTTGATTTTAAAAAGAAGTTTGTAACTAGCAGATTCTGGTTTTCACATACATTACTGAAATTATTAGCTAAACTGCTTTTATGCATAGTTTTAAAGGTTATCTTAAAAGAAACATTATTTTGTTTTTTCTTTCAAATATGAGTCAGGTAAGCCAGTCTGGGAGGCATAGCAAATTTTTTTATCTTTTTCTCTCTCTCTCTTTTTATTTTTTCTTTTTTTTTTTTAATGGACTTCTTATTATAAACCTTTTTATTTGTAATACACACAATACCCATGGTAAAATCATAGCCTTATTGGGGTCTATAAAAGTTTCATTTTTCCATTTGTCATATTTGGGAACAGCTGTCTTCCTCTGTCTTCCTGTGTTAAACTGTACTCATCACTCCCATCCATCCTGACTGAACATGTCACATGCAAGTAAAGGACGAAGCAGGAGACAGGTGTGCTCTGCAGTGGACCTCCCAGTGGGTGTGCTGGTTAGAAGTTTGGCTAAACTGGCCAAAAGTGGCTCTGAAGATTGTCAATTCATAGCACCTTCTGAAATGCTGGGCCTTACACTTGAGACCCAAAGTCTGTGAGAAGTTAAATAGACAGACAACTGAATCGTGACCAGATGGTCTTTCCTTTCAGCTTGGCATGTGATATCTTTATGTTACTAATCAGCTGGTAGCACAGCCAATAGTTTTTGAAGTTAGTGCTCATATTTATTTATATTTATATTTGATTCACACAGGTTTATCGAGCAGAGCTTGTTCCCCTTAAAGAAAAGGTGCATCACGTCAATGAGCTCGCTCACCGCTTCACTCCCCCCGATATTCAACTCTCCCAGTACAACCTCAGCTGTGTGGAAGACCTAAACACAAGGTGGAAGGTGCTACAGGTATATTTTGCATGACTTTTTTCTTTATGCTGCATTTAAGTAAATATTTCTATTTCTCTGTGCTTTGTTCTCTGTGGGATAGCACCAAAGGCGTACTAAGGAATGAGAGAAAGGCCAAGAAAATGTTTTGTTGTTACCATGCATAAATGCATTAGACAGTGGCCCAACCTGATGTTGTTGACGGTTTAAAAATATGAAGGGCAAACCACGTTTGGAACACATTTCAAAGATAATATATTCTCTTCCACAGAACTCAGGAAACCTTGTGAACAATTCACTTTTCACTGTAAATTATTGCTTTGATTTGTCAAATCCAGATATTTGGAAAACAAATTTTTCATCTTCTCTGGAAATACTTGGAGACAGTATGTCAGGGCGAGATGTTATTGCTGATAGAACAGATAGTTAATTGAAATATTATGGTTTACTGTCTTTTTTCATATTTACTTAAATGTCATCTGGAAGATACAGAGAGTAAGGTGAAAGCACTCCAGTAAATTTTTAAGCACATCCTGAGGGGAAAAGACATAAGTAACTTTGAAAGATTATTATATACTAAAGGCCAAGTTGTGACCCTTGGAAAGAGGAAAGATGCATCTGTTCCTATAATATAATTTTTCTACTTAAAAGAGAGCAGAGTTTGAAATGTATTGAGAGGCAGAGCTCATTTTTGTTAGAAGAGAATAAAATAGCATAGCCTGGAATGGAATAGATCAGTTGGAACGAATATACAATTATTTAGACCAACTGTTCTACATACAAGATCTGCTGGACACTCACACCCAATGGCAATGTTTAGAGTGTTATTTTTCCATCTTAGGGCTAGACTTTTTTATGTATGACTAGCACTCCAGTTATATGTGATACTCTTTATAGAAAACTGAAATTTTGGCCACGTAATAGAAAAAACAAACATGAAAATTGCTTTTGTTCCATGCGAAACCATTCTACTTCTAAAGTACATTCCTATTGTTTATTTCTGGTTTTACAGTTGTCCAGTATGTTTCTTTTTCTTTCTGGTGGTTTTGTGTATTTTTTATTTATTTACTTATTCATTGCATTTATTATGCTAATGTAATCTAAAATATCAACTTTATACTTTAGTCTTTTCATCTTTTTTTTCCTATAGATTTCAGGGGTTTTTTCATGTGTCTTTCTTTTACACCAGTTGTGTTTTTTCTCAGACTTGTCTTAATTCTTATTTTCAAAAAGCAATTCTTTATGTGTTCCTACTCTTCTCTGTCTTTCCCTATCTTGCTTTCCTTATTTCTCTTTGCTTTTTTGGTTTTTTTTTTCTGTACTCCACTTGTTTCTTTTCTTAATTATGTCTCTTTTTCTCCCTCCTTAAAGGTTAGCTCTCTCTCTCCCCTTGCCACATTCCTAATGGGGAAAATATTTATCCATGTACCCCATTTCCTAGAAAATATCACTGCAGGAAAATTGTAAAGAGAGAGTTCTGTGCTATTGCCAGAAAGATACCCATCCTTGGTTATGTGTGGGAAAAGTGCACAAAGACATAAAAGTTATCACACCTGAAACACGAGCAAATTCTAGTGTTATGAGAAAGTTGAAGAGCATTTTGTAAAGGAGGTAATCATGTCCCACTTGTTTCTTTATTAACACTAGAAACTTACATGAGATGAGAGGAGGAAATGTATCATCCTAAGCCAAATCTTACAGAGATTTAATATTATATTCATTCTATAATCATAAGAATAAGGCCAGCCGTAGTCAGTCATTTGCAGAATTACACAAATGTGTGGTTCTACAGTGAGATTAGTGCTGTTAGTGAATAGAATCAAATATTCCACCAGAATCTTCCCAGAACTCCATTTGTACTTTTGCAGTAAGGCATGTTTGCCATTTATTTACCTGCTTTGTATTCAATTTTAGTGAATATACTCTGGAATATTACTGGTACAAAAATGTACAGAAGCACTCAACCACTCACAGACTCAACCAGTCCTGGTTTTGAAGTGTTGTGTGGAGTGCATTTCATTAATGAAAGCTGATGCACTCAGCTCAGTCACTGAAAACTGTCTCATCTTCTATGGAGTTTGAGTAGCTTCATGCCTTTAGTGGAGTAGTTTTGAGGAAAATACGCTGGTTATTTTTTTTACTTTTCTTAAACATGAAAGGAAATGAAATCTTTCCAAGGAGCTACTTGGTATGAATTTCACAAGGAGCTCTCATGTGTGCTTCAAAGAGTGTATGTAATGAGCTCATCCTGGAGTAGAATGTGCCTTGCAAACCCTTGCTTACTTCCAGCTGACATTTAGGGAGTCAGGAGTCCCCTAAAATAGGTGGGACTTATACCCATTTCACTTAGAGATCTGGTTGATGTAATGCTGGTCAAAGGGCAAAGCTCCTGACATGTAAAAGAATTTACAAGTATTCCACAGAGAACATAGCCTTCAGTTATCAAGAAAGATTTTTTTGGTTTAAATCAAACTTTATTTGCTTTTATTTAGAGTAGTACATTTAATAAGCTGAAAATTACAGTAAGAACTGTCTTTCATCCAAAAATGTACCTATTAAGATATTTTGCTATGGTATTTATACTCTAGTGCTTTTACTGTTGAGAGTTGGTAGTTTGTGAGTGGTTGTCTTTGAGCACATCAAAATCCTAGAGCTAAATCAGCCCAAGGTCTTTTCCAATCTTAACTTTTCTATAATTCTATAGTTTATATACACATATATAATGATTGTCAAGAAGCATAAGCCCTAATTTCAGTATCATTCCTAACTCCTCAGCTCATCTTGCACCAGTAGCAAAGATTCCACAGGATGTGGGGGTTTGAAGATTGTTGTGGTGCAAAAAACATGCTGCCATTTGTTAGAAGGTCCAGCCACAACAATTATTCTGTTCCCTTGAAGAGCACACCCTGCTTGCAGGAGCTGTGAAGAGCCAGCAGGCTTTTAGTACCCCTGCAGGCAATTATCTAAAGTCATATCATCATTTTATTTGTATTCTGCTGAGGACAGGCTCTTTACTGAGCTGCATAATGCACACTACTGTAATAAGTATTGCTGCAATTAATTATTTCAAAAACCAGCTTCTTCTGTGTGCTTCACAAATATTAGTTGACTCTTCCAATCTGTGGTGAGAAATATGAATGAATCTTACTATCTATATTTCCAGAGGTACTAATATCAAGAATATAAAAGCCAAAAAGGAAATCCCTTCTTCCCTGAAATCAGTGTAAAATTGTCACTATGGATCAAAGTCTTGCTGGCCAGTGAATCTCTAAGGAGCTGAGTCAGGCATTCTGGGCAGCAGTCCTCAGCTCACACCTTGCTTTTTATAGGGGTTGGACACCAAGGCAAGGAAGCTGCAGCAAAATATGAGCTGAAATCAGCAGTGACCTATTGTAGCAGGTTTTAGGTTTGGGCTTCTTTTTAATTTTACTTCACCTCCTGTCTTTCATACCTTCTCCAAGAAAAATATCCTACAAAAAATGAAATAACAGCAGGAATGCCTATGTAAAAGAAATGCCTTCTTCAGGTGTCTTGAAGTTGAATCACTTTTTTAAAGTGTACTTTAAAAGTACAAGTTCACTTTTTTAAATTGTATGTAGTAATGGTTTCAGGAAGTAAACTTCATGCCTAAACCATGGAATTACAATTTGAAAGCGATGAAGGATATTCTTTCATATCATTTTTCTTAGAGAAAAAGAAAAACCTCTCTTGCTTTACAGTTCAGTTGTCCAGTTGGTAGTGCATAGGATCTTCATACACTAAAGCCCTAGTAATATACTTAAACAGAATATTGGCCTTAAATTGTTCTATATCTTAAATTAGAGTTATTTATTATTAAAAAGTGAGTGTAAACCAGAGTTTAAGTTGATAGATTGACAGATGCTGCAACAGTAGCAAGCAAGATGTTTCTTCTGTGTGAGAGAGAGAATGTCGTGTCTAAATGGATGGGCAATATAAAAGGCAGTTCAACTTTTATATTTTTATGTTTATATTTTATATTTATGTATTATTACCTTTCTGATACCTTAGCAGTTTCTCTTTCCGTTGTGATATTTCATTAATTTTAATAACTAATTTTATTCTATTTCATTGGTTTTGTCCTCTTTTTTAAACTATATTTTGACATGTCATCTGTTAGTAGCTGAAAAAAAATAGGGGACAACTTTTCTAAATATATGGAGCCAAAATTCTAGCTCAGTTCAAATTATAGTAGTTAAGTCACTACTAAAATCATGGTGTTTTTCAACCTTGAAAATTGAAATTATTTTGTAGTTGCAGACTTTATCTTCCCAGCAGAGGGAGATTTTGATCCTTTTTGGAAGTTGAGTTTTCCCATCAGACTACTTAGTTAAAATGTTGGTTTGTATGTTCCATGAGAACAGGAACTTCTGCCAAAACCACAATTGTTACAGCTCTTTAATGGTCTCTTATTTGTTTAATTGGCTATGCCAGTTGGCTGCAGAAGTCATAGACCCAAGCATTTTTCTTCATTTCTGTTAGACTGAGTCTCAGATTTTCTAAATGTTTGTCTGCAAAATTATGCATATAGAATTCATTTTGCAGTGATTTGTTTTTTAGAAATCCAATTTATTTATTTCTGTAAGTTAGTGGAGGAAGGCCAGCTGTCAGGATTGGAATTCAATTGTACTAATGAAGTCTGTGTCAAAAATTGGAACTATCCCTTTCTAAATCAGGATAACACCTTAATTCTGGCATTTTTACGGCAGTCAGTGAAAGAAAGTGTGTAACTATAAACAGGAATAGTTATAATCCACAGACATGACAGCAAGAAAACTAAGAAAACATCACTAAATTTATGATGTGTGTGATGAACTTCACTTACCTGGAAATTGCAAATACTTTAATAATTTTTTTTTTTTGTAAAGGAGGTGCATTCATTTTGAGAGTTTTGTTATCCTCTTTTGACTTTCTTTGCTCTGAAATGTTGTCTTCTATGAAGATGTTTTGAAGAACCATGCAGAAGAATAGCAATTTACTCTACTTTATATTCTCACTAAAATATATATCCGTAGATTTCTTTAGATGTATTTTTTTGTTTCTCATAAATGTGTGTGAGTTATAAGTGTGTGGGTTATAAAAGCTGAGTTATGTTGCTTATATGTGAAAAGAAAAGCACCTAAAATTTATCAAAAGTAAGAAAATATGATACATGTGCATCTTGAATGTAGCACCCTCTTGTACAACCTTTTCATATACAATACATTCTGGAAGATCTCCCATTTATCTATTTGATGGATAAATGATAGGAAAAGAATGGGCATATTAGTTGATATATGTAAGTCTCATTTCCTTATAAAGGAAGACTTGAACAATTTACTTCCACCTGTCAGCAGTTATAGATAATGTTTGGCAGCACACATCCATCTGACTCATACCAGACTATATCTAGGATACTGAGGAAAACAGAGGTTATGATACTGTTGAGAATATATTCACTGGAAACCAACATCCACTAGTTCTGTTGGGTTTTAGTCAGGTAGTTTTAGCTAAATCTTCCAGTTTGTAGCTCTTTAACTTATTTACCAACCATCACTGAAACTTTAGTGTTCTTGATCTGTAATACCTGATCATCTCAAAACCATTATTTGAAATAATTTCTTTAGAAGGCCCTTTGACAAGGAGTGTGGAAGTTACATTTGAAGAATTAAAGCTCTGAGTTTCAGTCCTATACAGAGGTGTAGGCTACAGGAGTTAGAAGATTTTTCCTTGGATTCCAAAGTTACACAGATAGCTTTGGGTTTCTTCATGTGTAAATTGAAAGAATATGGCCTGATATTTTTCAACAGCTTTTTAGGTGTCTGACCTGATTCCAATCAGCTGTGTTATGAAAAATGCTCATTATGAAAAATTAGGGTTGTTTCAGGTAAGAATGTGTGAGGGGGAATAGCTGGGAAGTGCACAAGGTTAGCAACAGTCAGACTAGTGAAAGCAAACAAGGATAAAACAAAAATGAACCTTGCAATCATAAGTCAATCTCCAGCCCTAGCTTCCACTCCACAGGCCCTTTTCCTTCCCAAAATGTTATCAACTGTCAGAGCTCATCATTGGCAGGTTAGGTTTTGCTAAAGCAATGGGAGAGGACAGGAGTGCATAGGGCAGGATGCTGTGTCAGCTGGCTGTGGGCACCAGAGGGGTGATGGATCTGTGCAATTAGTGGATCTGCTCCCTGCCCTGCAGGGGATGCACACTGCTGACACACATCCTCTGCCCACTCACGCCCGCCTGGCTTGAAGCGAGGGTGGAGCAGATGTACAAAGTTTGCTTTGAATGTGGAACACGTTTGTCGCAGATAGAGCATTCACTGAATTTAAGAGCTGCCCAGTAAAGGCTCTCTAATGTGATTTTCAGAGGCTTGTAACTCAATGAAACCTTAATGAATACCCTTGGATTGAAAGCAATATAAAGCCCCTTAGATTCCAAGTACCAGTGCCAAAGTATTGTTAAAGGTTTTTAAAGGGAGAATGTAAAACTGGCAAAACATATTTCTCTTTTTCCCCATTTTCACTAATCCCTTCTTCTGAAATGATGTGATTTTTCTACAAGAAACTTCATTTGAAGTGATTAAAAGCCCAAGGAAAAGAAATAATACTCACATTTCCACTGCAGAAGGTTAATGTTAGCCTTTTTTATTTCTTTGTTGAGTCATTTTGTGTCTTTCTGACATATCAATTATATCACTGCAGATAGTTTTATGTCAGGCCATCTAGTTTCAGGTTACAGAAAGCTTGTGCAGTCTTTAAGCTAGGTAGTATTTTGTGCTCTATTTTTTATATCTTTTTGCTTCAGTGAGATTAAGCAGGATTTTTTTGCAGTTTTAGAAGTACTGTTAATAAAGGTGTTTAAAATACTAAAAATGTCAGTGGCATTAAGTTGTGACACAGATTTGAAACTAGCCTTTATGGAAGATTATGTGTGTCATTTAAAAATATTTTCACAAGATGCTCTCTAAAGTTGCCACTGCAGTTTTCAACATGGTTTGAGTAAAGCTGAATGTTGTACCCTTGTATAGAAAACTATGAGCAGTATGGAAGTGATGTAATGGTAAGTTTGCTGTAGAGGAGGGCACTTTATAATTAAAATGGCTCAAATCCTGTTATATGTTGTGTGTGCAAAATCTTCAATGAAGTCCTTCCTCATTTGGATCCACCCAACACAGCATAGGCAGAAGGTGTTATTTCAAGATGCATATCCTGTGTCTCATCTAAGCTGCTCAATTCTTCTGCTTATTGTTAGTTTATAAAACACTGAGACTGCAATAAACTTTAGAAATATACCCCTTGATTACAGAATAATATTCAAACATAGTAGGAATTGCAATTCTTGACCCAGAGCTTACAATTTCAGGTGTTATAGTAACCATTTTTTAATTCTTTTGTACCTGGAAAGATCAACATCCAGTTCCTGTATGTGGAAATTAATTCTCTAGGGTATGAAGTTTTGGGGGGAGCTTCAAGTATGGACGTTGAAGACTCAGTTAGTTTTTCTCTTCCATTTTCTCAGGTGTTCAAAGTTGTTTCTCTACAACAGTTCAGTTTGTTTTAAACTAAAATTAATTAGCATTAATCAATCCAGAAAAATAATCCTAAGGTTGAGTCTGTAGGTAGAATATTCATTTTGTTGGGTGTTTTCACTTTCATTCCTCTGACTTCTCATACCATCCTCAAGTGTTTTGTGTCCTTTCCTTTCACTACCCTCATTTATGACTCTTTCCTCTGTAAAAGCAATCAGTTCTGTCCTAATTAATTAATTAGCTGACACGCAGCTGATAATAGAGTGCTCTTTCAGTGTACTGATTTTTGAGGTATTCAGAAGAAATAGAGGACTCTGTCTTCCATGAAATGGCTTTGTGCTTTTTGTATATCCAAGCACTACAGTTCCTTATCTCAAAACATTACATTTCAAATCCTGAGTTGATTTTATCTGTACTTTCTCCAGCCAGAAAACTAAGATAACTGAATTTGGGTTGCACATCAGTTCTCATAGCTACCTGCAATATATCCCTGAATCTGCCTAAGTTTACCTTTAATGAGAAAGGGGTTACATTTTTCTCATAAAGCCTTTATTCAGGTGTGAATGACCTGTGAAGTGCTGGTATGGTCTGTTGCAGAAACCGAGAGAGCTTCCTCTTTTAAAAAGTCAGGATCTAATCCTTTTTTCTTCACCAGTGAATAGGAGGTCAGGTCCCATCAAATGAAGTTTCAGAAAGACAGAGGCAAATCCAATTTTATGATCACCACTTTTCTGTCTCAACGCTGTGCCCCCACATTGTCAGACTGTGCTCAGTAGTTCCCACAGCTGATGGGATAAGCCTGTGATGTTTGACAGTGCCAGGTCATGCTGTTTGTTTCAGCTTTGCCAATGACACTCTATATAATTTTTTTCAAATTATTTTAACCATCTTGTGCATGAATTTACATGTTTTCAAGTGAGTATCCATTTATGGATCAAAACTACCTTTATAAAATTTAACTGAATTATAATTGTGTTGAGTTGGTGTAAGTTTTAGTTTTACTGATAGTTTTTAATTTTAGTTTAATGTTTAATGGGGTTCTGATACATAGTTACATAGTTCAAAGGTCTGTCCTTTGAAAAGGGGGCTAGATAAACCTCCACTTCATGTAAATTTGTGTTAATAAGTATTTATCCTTATATAGGCCAAGGCCCCTGAACCAGATAATAGTGTCTGTGATGTGAGCTACACTATAGTGCTGGACATAAACTGTGATCTTGTATTGTTCAGGGTGTTCACTGAAAGCATGGTTATGACTGATGTTGTGAAATCTGCTTCTGTTAGTGTGTGAACTGTGGCAGAAAACAAATCACAGACAGTTTAACGTAACATGTACGTGCAGTTGTGGGTGCTCAGTGCTAACACTGTCACATGAGAGCTGCCTTGCAGACTTTGCACTGGTATGTTGGAACCTGAGCCCCCGTGGACTGTTGGCTTTGTCTGCTCTGCCATCCCTCCCAGCTGGGCTGGCTGCTCTCCCTGCTGAGCCTGCTCAGCTCACATATCCTTGGCTGACCCAGGAGCAACGTTTGTGCCTTTTCCTGCCAGAAAACATCCCCAACACCTTTGTTGTACAATTTATCAAAGAACACCCTAGGAAAGATGTAAAAGCCTGATTTGCTGTCTTTAGGAAGCTAATAGTTTCTTAAATCTTTAGACAGGAGATATCATTTGTTCCTGATCCTTCTAGAACTTTGGAGGGATAGTCCCAAAAAGATGTATTCACAATGGTACACAAAGTAGATTTCTTGAGCTCTTGTGTAATATTAATTACATGATCAGTATATTCACACAGCTTAGAGATACTGTATTTCACTGTCTTGCTCACATTCAGATAGGCTCTGACTTGCCAGAGATTTTTAATTTTTTTTTTTCTGAATGAGAATATAACTAACAGATGTTTGGTTTTGGCTCCATTTCTACATTCTTTGAAAGCTGGAGAATTAAATTGCTGACATTCAGACAACACTAATTCACATATCCAGGGAGCCTAATTTGCCATCCCTGAGATTCTGATTCCTGGTGTTCATGGATTTAAAAACCATTTCAATGACACAATACGAGAATAGGCTAGGGAGTTTCAATAGTATGCTCCTGCTAAACATAATCACATTTTAAAAACATCTGTGTCATTACTGGTGTGATTCATCTCTAAGCTGTATACAGCTGTGTTTGCAGTTTCAATTAACAGTCCTCTAATTTCATATCCATCTCATGTTGCTAATTTAGTTAATTTATTCATAATTAAGAGTATTCTATTTTCTACGAAGGTTTGTTAAGCTTAGTGCATGATAAAAAATAAAAAAATACCTAAGGCTGGGGCATTTTGCTTCTTACAATAGTCACATCAGAACAAAAATGTCACCAATGTACCTAAAGGGGAAGACATGATGTAAGGGACAGTTTTTTCTTTTCTCAGTGTGGAATGAGAAGCCTTTGGAAGGTATTGGCTTTGTGTTTGAAAGCAAAGGACAGTATGAATGTGCTCTTTTCTCCTCGTTTTTGCCCTTCTCCCTTTTGCCCAAAATCTAATGTAATTCTATGGTTTAAAGTAATACAGTTGGTTTAAATATGTAAAAAAAAGAGATACCTCTAAAAAGAGATACCTCCTTATAAGAGGAGGTATGTGGCAGACATGAATCATCCTACTTCACGCAGTTTTGTTCTCTATCATTTATATTTTTAGATTACAAAGTATTTAAAAGGACCTGTGTGATTAAGAACTGGGAGGTAACTTTTAAAAATTAAGTTTGAGACACACTCAGGTGGAAGATAAGGACTGTCTTAGTATTTACCAAAAGAAGTGTTTGCATTTTTAGAAATATTTTTTGGATTTCAGTACAAGAATATTGTGTGAAAAATGGGTTAGAAATCCTAGAAAAGAAACTTCTCCAGTTGTCCACAGTCTAATGATGTTCTACAATTTTTCTGGGATTGGTTACAATTCTCCAATGCTGTGTAAATACAGAGATACTGCCTTCTCTCTTATCTTCACAAGCCCTACAGGGGTACTTATTCCAGGAAGTGTCTACAATATTAAAGGAGTTGTATGTATAAATGGCTCATTAAAAAACAATAGAAAAGTAAACAAAAGTCCTCCTCTTTAGCGTGAAGAGTATTTTGATATTTGTGTGTTAGTGACAAGGTGAGCAGAGCACTGAAAGTTCAGCAGCCCTTTCTGGAAAGAAAAAAAGAGGGAGAAATACAGGACAGTCTTCCTCCTTCAAACAAAGTAAATAGTTGTTTGAGGCAAGTATTAGTGTGAGTATTGCTATAATTTGAAGTAAACAGAAGGAACTTGTATGGCAAACATTGAAATGATGTGATCAATATGTTTCAAGCAGAGCTGCAGGTTTTTAATGACAGCTGCTGAATCCTTTATAGCTGAAAATCACAGTTGTCTGCTGCATTTTCCTTTAATCTTCCCCTGCCTACAATCTCCTTGATGCTCTTCTTAGTTTCTCTCATTGCTCTTTTTCTCCTTGAAGTTCCCTTTCTTCCTCTTCATATAAGCTTCTCCTTGTCTGTCATACCATCTACAATCATACCACTATTTATTAAGACTAGGAAGAAAATCATTAAACAAATAAATAGGGAACACAGCTAGGAAATTTATAACCTGAAATTAGAAGAAGTTAGAGGGATAGAGAGAGGGAAAGTGCATAAGGTGAGCTAGGCTTTTAGTCCTGACACCTGTATGAATCACAACCTTTTCTTTTCCCAAGAAATCTCTTAATATCAGAGACAGTGAGAGATGCAGCCATGGTCTAAGCAGACCTCTAAAGCTCTTCAAAGCAAACAGTCTCATAATTTGATTTTCTTCTACTTGTCAACTGTTAATGCTAAAATGCAATATTCTGAAGACAATAAAAGTGTGAACCATTTCAACCTTTTATCTGCACACTCTGTGTATTTAGCAAATAGAATGACAGTTGTTTGCTCCACAAATTCCAGGCTGCCCCACCTTTTTCTGATTAAAATGGTGATTAGGGTTAAAGGAGATTATAGCAATTTGCCAGGGTCCTGTTCTGCTGCAAGCTTGAGGTAAAAGGGTGATTCAAGTGCCTGCAGAAAGATAGATTATCACTGGTTGCTCAATTTCCAAGCTTCTGTGGATTTTTACTCTCTTTGTTATTTGTGTAGATTCTCCAGATTTTACTATGCAAGAAAGGAAACACATTCATTTTTGATACACAAAAAAAAAGTTAATGATTTTTTCCCTCTAAGGAGAGATGACTCTTCAAAAGGGAGCACGCAGGTCTTTTAAATTTTATTAATATCATACTCCGGATGTTTGCTGCTTTTCCTTTTTCTTACTCTACATAAAATGACAGGGCAATTGTATCTTGTACTTCAGATGCTAAGTTTAAGCCCCATGGAAGTCTGTGAAGCTGTATGAATTTATATTTTAAAGAGAATTGCATGTGATTTTCTTATTTATCTAGAGAGATGCCTGTGCCACAAGTTGGAAACAAATATTTGGACCTTGAATCATCTTCCTGCTTAGGTTTTTCAGATAAAGGTTTGGGGGTTAAATTCTAAACCCTCAATTCCATTTCATTTAACATGGGATTCCCATCTGTGTTTTTTTTTTTCCCAAAGAGGATTTTATGCATGTTGTATTATGAAAAATACCATCAATGTATATCTTCTGCATATTTTTGCTAACAGAGAGGAAATAAATGCCTGTCATGAAAATGTTGGCACATTTTTGTGTGTTTCAGCCTTGTGCCTTTAACACCAGAGGATAATTTTACTTTTTGCATGCTCAGAACTCCTGAGGGATCTGCCCATGCAGGAGTAATGTGGCTGCCATGAGTGCTGTGTTACTGTGCCACATACAGAGTGAGCTGGTGAAATGACCAGCTCCCACTTTGAGTTCTGGCTGCCTGCATTGGCTTGGTCATCATTTGTTTTGCTATAGCATATGCCTGTTTTAATAGAGAAATCACTGTTATTTGCAATAAATAATAGTCTTGAACTGTATTCCAGTTAATATTCCTCCCTCCCTCCTCCAAAAGTAAGTCTTTAAAGATTGCTCTCTGATCTTAAGTAATGCATTGACAGACCTCCCAGCTATCTGAACATCTCTGGATCAGCCAACACTTAAAATGTTTATGTTTAATGTTTACTTGTTATGTAAAACAAACGTGGTGATTTTGAGTCACTGTCACCTGGAAAATAGATCTGCATTTAACTGACCAATAAAACAAACCAGCCTGGGTCTGAGCAAGGAAAAAAACAGTCAAAAAGGAAAAGGGATCATTCAGGCTACCAGAAGACCTGAGATTTTCCAGTTATGAAAAAGCAATTTTTTCCTCTGAGAAGATACCCACATCTGCTCCTGGATAAAAGTGCAATAAGTGCTGTGTGCCTTACCTGTGCTGGTCCTGCTTACTTCAAGGGAAGGCACATATAAAGCCAGCAGGATTATCTCCCTGGTTCCTGGTCATGTCAATCTGTTACCCTCCACTTGTGGAAAATCTTCAAAGGTTCTTGGCCTGTTACACTACACGAAAAAGTCTGTGCAGATTTGAAAACCTAGATTTGTTTCTGAGGGGGTTTTATGTGCTGTCTTCCCACTCTGAGGACTGTATAAATCCCATTAAAGCAGCAGCCTCTCAAACGACTTCAGCAGGTTTTGGTTGTGGATTTTCTTTCTCTCTCTCTTTTTTGAGTATTCGGATGCATAGGTGAACTTCTAGAATTTTAATTATGTCTGTATCTGATGAGCTGCAGCAATGTAAAAGGAGTTTGGGTGAGATTTAATTTTAGATAGCAGCTTAATTAACTGTATTTGTAAAAACCAGTGCAGCTTTAATTAAATTTCTCTACATTAATTTACTTATTTAATTGAAAATTTGTTGGGAGAGTCCTTACAATTTATAACTCTTCCTATATGGCAATCTTAAATAAGAGATCATAATAATAACTAAAAACCCAAACTGTACTTAAGTTTTTACTATATTTCTACTAGCTTCTTGCAAATAGCAGAAAGGTTTTTTTTTTTCTCCTAAATATTTATTCTGGTTCATGGATTTTGTAACAGGATTGGACATCTGAAAACTCAACCTGTAAGTGGAGATTGAAGATTTATTCTTCTCTTCTCTTCTCTT
>WAAE01028380.1:0-17771 GCA_013400495.1 Nicator chloris | reverse complement strand
CTTCATTCCTGTAGATATAGTAGACATCCACTACAACATCTTTGTTTTCCAGCCATCTAATCCTGGCCCAGAGACTGTGCACCACATCATCACTCACTGCAGGGGTGTGCAGTCAAACCTCTCCCTTACAGGACCTGAGGTGTGACACCTCCACCTGGCCTGTCCCTCCTGTACAGCCTGAAGTTCTCCACCCAGAACCCCAATCCTGGGACTTAAGCATAATGGAAATCACCATAAAACAGTGATACCAAGAACAAAATAGCTCTGCCTATCTCAGAACCTAGGCTTGAGAGCTCGTTAAGGTAGAAATTATTTTCTCTCTCCATTATGTTTCCTTAGGAAATTATTGGGAAAGCACTGAGCAAAGAAACTTAACGACATCTTCACCACAACTTATCACAAAAACAAACAAACAAACAAAAACCAGAAACCCCAACAATACTCATTCCTCTTTATGCTTACATCTTTCTAATAGGAATTTTCCTTTTTTTTGGCGAGACAGGGATGGCCAAACTTCCCTTCATGAGCAGTTGCAGGAAGGCATGCTGATGAAATGGAAGTGTTATTTTTCTGATGTAACATCCTCAGTGATCTTTATTTTCTGGTTTTAGAAATTCCAGAAAATTTTATTAATGAACTCAACATGATTCTGGTCTTAATCATTAAATATTTCAAGTTCAGATCTCTATTATAGGGACATGTAACTTCAGTTACAATTTACATATTACTGGTAATTTTAGCATTTTTTTCAATCACAGGTGAAAGAAATCTCCCTAATTAAACAAATCAGTGTCTCTTGCTGTTTATTTGGTTTGTAGAAGATGAAAAGTTGTAAAAATTAAACAGTTCTAAAGCATTCTTCAGATTCTTTTTTCAGGGATTATTATTAAATGAAATTTGAATTATGTTCCCTCTCCAAGTCAGTCATTCATAAAATGTTCCTATTTCATTCTGGATGGAATTTTCAAGTTTAACTTCAAGTGAAACTCAGAGAACAGTAGTTTCCAGGTCTGAAGTACCCCAAAGTAGTCAGTTAAAAACAACTGAGCACTACACAGTTGTAATTTCCTTCTCTTCCTTTTGGGTTGTATTTTGTGTTGGGTTTTTGGTCTTTTTTTTTATATCCTAGCAATCAGTAATAACTTCAAATATCTTCATTTAAGTCTCCAGCTTGTAAAAAAAAACAGTAGTAATTTTAATTAACTTTTTAAAAGAAAGCTCTGCATGAATCTTGGGTTTTTACATAGGGTATAACTGAGCCATTGACTTGCTAGCTGTCGGGGTGCTCTTTGTAATTTTCAGGAAGGAGCTAAAAGTAAAACCCCTTAGGTTAATTCCAAGTCAAAGGGAATTTCAAAAGTCTAGCTTTTTCTTGAAACAAAGCTGCTGAGGTTTTACCACTCATTGCCAGAAATCATTCTAATACTGTAACTGCAGCATTCTGATTGCTGTATATATTTCCCCATGACTTTTATGGAATGCAGTCACATAAAAACGTTGGCATTAAATAACTGAGAAACGGTATTTAGACTAATTATACTCTTTAAATAAAGATGACATGCAAAGTCAGATTATACAGAAAAATAAATGTACAGTAGACTAAAGTATTTATTGTGCCTGTTCTGAGAGGACCTGAAATGGAATTTATAGAAGTCTCTTTTCTATTTTAAAGGAATTAGACTCAAGACTTTTCTGGGTTATCCAGGGATAAAAGAGATCTCCTTGGTTTAAGCTGGCATTGCCCTGCAGGAGACCTGAAGGATGACTTGCACAGGTCCTGATGGTGTTCTCCTCTGTAATAGGCAGCCTACAGCTGTCACATCCAGGGAGAGCTCAAGTTTTGGAATTACTACAAAGGCAGATGAGACATATTGCAATAGCAGGCAGAGTACTGTCTCTCTTCTAAAGCAAGCCTTTTGTGTTGGAGGGAGTTTGTCAGATAGATTTAACCTGAGGGACTGGTATGAGCAGCAGGGAAAAGTTGTTCCATCCAGTTTCAAGGAACTCTCTTGTTGCTACAGAAGTGTGGCTTGACTGTTTAGTACCCGTCAAACATTTTCCTTCCTGCTCTTGTACCCTTTTGAGGAGATCCTTAATCCTTCTGATTTGATAGTTTTCACAACAGAGATTAAAGCAGCACTGATTGATAAAAAGTTAATCCTGGGCAATGGTTACTTTTCTTTCCCTGAATTTGGGATGCTGTCTTGAGGTCTTAGGGATCACCTGCTGCTGTTGGTAAATCAGTGCAGGCTGTGCTTCAAAGCTCATATCCCATCTGCATAGAGCTTGCTGTTGTGCTGAACAGACTGTGTGTGTCTGATTCTTGGAATTAACTGTGACAGCAAGATCGTTTTGGCAGATGGTTGCTGTGGCATGTGTATGGGTATATTTGAAGGATGATGGTGTTATTTGATTTCCTGATGATCTTACCTTTGCTTATGGAAAAGAATTTCCTTTTGCCTGTTTTTTGGTTATTTTGTGGGGTTTTTTTAGTATGCAAATATATGAATTGTAAAGTCATTCCTTGGTTGTTTTCTCTTTTTTCATTTCCTTTAATCTAAGATAACTTCTGCATACAAAGCATGTCCTTTGGCAAGTAAATGAATGTACAAAGAGGAAATGTAAAAGGTTTGCCATATTTCCTTTTTCATCAGCTCCTAAAATTTCCTCCTACAGACTATTTTATTTCATTTTGTTTCTTATAAGGCTGCATTCCCTTGAGATATTGTTTAAGCAGCAACTCATGTCTGTCCTCACTAGCGTGTGCCTTGGGCAAACAACCTCAATTGCTGAGTAACAGGCATCAGAACTCTGAGTGTCAGTGTTTGGTTTTCAGGCTTTCAGCAAGATTGCAAAGGGAACACAAAGCTCCACTGGGAAATTGAGCATCAGTATTTCATTTAGTGGTACAGTTAGATTATGAAGCACTGTGTGCAAAATGGTATTTTTTTCAGAAAACTCGCTGATGTGGAAAGAGAATTCTGAATTTTCTCTATTACCTAGTCAAATGTATAGAAGCTTTTTGAAGATTACAGACAAACTCTCACATTTGAATTTCAGATCAACTTTTTTATTTTTCTTAATTTTATAAAAAGTACTTTGCTAAAGGAAGTGAGGTAAATAAGTTGCCTTTTCCAGAAAGTTCCTTTCTTATGAGGTTGGTCAGTCGTTAAGTTTTCTCACACTTAAGAGAGGAAAGTAAGCTTTTCACTGTACAGACAGAGGTTCTTATACTACTGTTAATCAGCTGAATTTCAGTTTAACACAATAGGTGTTTCAGATAAAAATAGTGTATCTGGAAGGAAGTCCTAATCTCAATGAAACCGACCACTGAATGAGTGCAGGATGCAGGCGCATTATTATCCCTTGTTCAGTGAGTATTTACTGAATAGTGACTTCACTCTGTCACTGATAAATAGGTCTGTGCCATGAAAAGTCTTTTGACACAAAATTGATTATATGTCAAATATGTGTAGATAGAAGATAATAAGTGGCATTACACTGAAAACTGTAACAGTGACTATTGCTATGAGTGTCTGGAGGGATATTATATTCATTCTTTTTCAGCCTTTGTTCACCTAATTTCCTCTTTTAAATCTCTGAGATTTCTTAAGCTCATTCCACTGGGTATGAAACTTCATAAACTACTTCTGGGATATAAGTTATATTCTTACCTAGTCTCTCTTTCTCTCTCTGTCTCTTCCCTCACCTCTAGCCTTTAATTCCTATTATTAGGAATTCATATGTAGATATTAGCATATAATTGTTATAGGAATTATTTTACATCACATCTAATAAGATAGGAAATGTATCTTTCTTTCAAAGATACAAAACATACCATGTGTCTCTTCTTTTGTCCTTAGTTTTCTGGGCTTAAAATCCATACATATGTATTTTTAATTCTCTCATGAAAGCAGTTATGATACTTCAAAGAGGATTATAAGAAAAAAGGGATCTTTTTTCCTAGGGAACACGTAACTTGTGTTTGTTTCTGTGAGCAAACTGTACTCCCTGACACAAAGGTAGAAACAATCCATCTGTGATCACTCACATATTACACAGTAGCCCAGATACCCCTGTTATCATTTCCTCACATTCTTCTTCCTTCACTTTTTTGTCTACAAAAGTCTTTTGAATTAGTGGGTGTTAAAATTTGCAGAGTTTTCTAAGAATCAGAACATATGAACATGATATAGTGCAATTGACAACTTTGTGAGAACAGGAATTGCTGTGGATGCAATATGAAGAAAGCTACAAAATTGCTTTATATGCAGAGTAGAAATAGCTGGTGTTAATCCCAAGGGAATGCAAAGTAGGTTTTTTTTCTAAAAGTGATGCTTCTTTCTCTGAACTTGATACACACAGATGTGAGAACTAACAAGTGTGTGTATTGGGTGTATGTGGCCAGGTCTTGGTAGCAGGGAAGTTATAATGTGGCTTCCATAAGGGTCAACTGAGATTATAGATAAGGAAGAATTTTGTGCAATGAGGGTGTTAAAACACTGCTAAAGGTTGCCCTGATAGGTGTTGGAAGCCCCATGTCTGGAAACATTCTGGGTGAGGCTTAACAGGCCTCTGAGCATCCTCATGTAGTTGAAGATACCCCTGCTCATTGCACAAGGTCTGGACTAGATGGTCCTCAAAGGTCTCTTCCAACCCAAGCCATTTTATGATTTTATGAAAGAGTGGGGAGAAGATATTTTAAGAGCTGAATTTATGTCCTATTATCCTAATCTGAGTTGACTGATCATAAATTAAACTAAATTTCCCTAGCCAAGTCTGTTTTACCCATGCTGGTAACTGGTGAGTGATCTCTCCCTGTCCTTACCTTCATCCATGAGCCTTTTGTTTTATCTTCTCCCCCCAGCCAGCTGAGGAGGACACCTGGCATCCAGCAGGGGACAACCCACCACAGTGTGCATAAACAAGACATAATTTTGTCAAAGTTGGATTAAGTCTGGGGCTTGTTTGTTTGTTTGTTTGTTTTATTAATGTGTGTTGGTTTTGTTCTGATTGAATCTGAAGAGAATCTGGGAGGACCATTTTCAAATAGTAGCAGATCTGTTTAAATTGAACTTACCCTGCTTCTCCTGCCTACTGTCAGCAGGGTTCATACAAAAGCAGGCATTGTTGGCATCTCTGGGTGTGTCACATGAATGCCATTCAGAAGCCTCTTGTATATACAGTTGCTGCAAAAGCTGCTGTGGGAGTAAAACATGGCAAGTCAGGTTTCCACAATAATTGTCTTTTCCATTTAATTATCTTTTTCATTAAAGTATGACTTTGTCTCTTGAGAAGTAGTTAGCATTTATTATGAACGATAAACTGATGGTCAGTTTTTTTGTCACATTCTGATATGTTGTTTTTGACATTTGACAGTGACAGTGTCATTTCCAAGATTGCCTGTGGCACTATGAAGTGTTCTTCAGCACATCTTTTTGCTTTAGGTGGTATAACTAATGTGGCTGGACTGCATGTTTGAGCAAAGTCTTCAGCTTTCTGAGATACTTGAGCTCTGCTCCCAAGTGTATTCCTGAATTTTATGAATATGTGAGACCTTAGGTTGTTTTATGAACTGTTTTCTGAAGAAGTATCTCTCAGCCACATGTTTGTGTCAGATTTAGTGTATTGTTGAGACCAATGACTAAAACAAATCTGAAACTTCTGGATATGAGTGTGACTTTGATGTGATTAGCAGTGAAGTCAAGTACTTGCAGTGTCCTCTGTCAGCAATTTATAAAGTGTTTGATAAGTAATCTTGACTGAAGAGCCATAAAAGCAATTCCAGGGTATAAACCTGGGACTGGATGGCATACTTTTGAGTGACAGTAGGAGAGGCATAGTTGATCTCTACAGAAACCTAAGTAGGAGCATATGAATTTCCTGCAGCATTTAAGAGCTGCCTGATATATTGACTTACTGACAAGAGTATATTCTGTCTTCTGAAAGCATATCTAAGTCCAGAGTTCTTATTTAAGTTTGAAGAGAAAGAGTCTGATTCTAGATGGGAAGGGTGGTTTTTGTTTGTTTGTTTGTTTAATTTCATATATATTTGCTCTATTACCTCCATTACTGTATGCTTACCTCTGTTCCTTCATTATTACCAAGTACACTTTAAAAGTATGCATTTCACTTTTCTTACCTTCTTGCTTTTGGGTCTTGGAGCTGGTTTTCTTATCTGTATCTAGATGAAAACACTTACATGACTAGACCAGTATGACCTGAATTAAAATAATTTAATTTTTATTATGATAGTGGAATTATTTTTCTTTTACTGGAATGATGGGAAGATGGAAGGCATAAGTGTATTTCTTTTCAGTTGGTGGATTTGAGAAACTTAGTGATCCAAATTAATTGTTTTTAATGTCAAACTGAAAAACATGAACAGAAGTTAATTTTCACCCCCAAATAAATTGTCTCCTAAAAAAATATGTTAAGATGCAAGTTTATCTCATGTCAGACTTTGCTGGTGATATCAGTTTTTTTTAGTGATATTTACCATTTTAACCTGCTACTATATTTACTGTGAAAGTACATGCATCTTGCTAGTAAATCCAAGAAAATACCAAATAATTATTTTAAGAATGTAAATCTTATTCATAGACCCCTTGATACAGAAATTCTATTTAATTTTGCTTTTGATTTCTGGCTGCAGCAAAACATGGTAAGAATGCCACAGAAAGGCCAATCAATGTGATAATTAAAGTTGCTATTTTGAAATATATCATCACAAATGTATTCTTTTTTTCAGGTTCTGAACTTTTGACAGTTATTTGTTTATTTCAAGACAGTCAACATACATTATTAAAGCACCTAAAATAGATCATGCAGAACATGATTCTGGTGTGGTTCAGCTTATTCAGAAAAACATAAAGCTATGGGACTTCTTAGAGCTGAAAACTAATGAGGATGGACCTTTCTGTCAAATTCCTCACCAATGCAGCTCTCCAGTACAGCAGCAGTGGGAATGGTTGAACACCTCAGAGTGCAGGCTACCAACAGCAAGTTAACAGCCAGAAGAAGTGCTACACATTTTAATTCAGCTGTTGGGCTTGGGGTATTGACATAGGACAGGTTTAAACTGGTGTTGTGGTCAGCATTGGTGTGAGCAGGCAGCTGAGGATTTGGGGTTCGAGGGTCAGGAGGGAAAGCCCCACTGAGGGAGGCAGTGCCATCACCTTCCCCACAGGACCTTGCAGTTGGTGGCAGCTCCTCTCTGCAGCCACCCTGGCCCTGAGCCTGACACCTTCTTCTATTGCTGTGCCAGCCCTTTGGGCAACAGCTCTTCAGGGCTGCCTGGGCCTCTGTGGCTCTGCCTGTTGTTGCATTTAGAGGGGAGTCCATTTACACAGGGAGAGGCCATAGGTGGTAGCTTTGGCCTGTTGGCTTCTCACTGAGGTTTTAAACATGTGGTGCCCCTCACACTGAGCAGGCTTGCCATTAAAACATCATCAGCAAGATAAAACTCGCTTTCCTTGTGGCAGTTTAAACCCAGCTCGTGTTAATGGGTAAACTGACCAACACTTGGTGAACTCTGTGTTGTTGTGACAGGAACAGCCAACATCAATTGTGAAAGTGACTTTGATAACGCTTGACTGCTGCATAGCAGCTTTCTCTCTGTGGTAACTTAACTGCCATCTCTTGCTTAGAACCTAGGAAGTCAGAAGATCCTGAGGCCACACTAGCATGACCTGGATTTTCACTGAAAATCAAGATGAAGTGTACTTTTGCCCTTTATGCTGCCCAAGTGCCTGCCCTTCCTGGCCCTTCCTCAGGACACCTCCAGTAGAGAGGGTTTGACACAAGCAGTGCAGAAGCACTGGAGCTTTTGCCACATTGCCTCTTGCATTGTGCCCACCATTTAACCAATTAACCAATAATTAGATACCGATAACCAATTTACCAATTAACCTGTCCTTGATTGAGAACAGTTAATTGCAGTGGGTCTTGCATGCTCGTAGAGAGGAACACCTGAAATAGTATAAATTCCTAACTGAGATCTCATTACCTATAGAACAATAAAAACTCCTTCCAAAAGGAGTCCTAAAACCGTTATAGTTATTGGTCTGCTTTATCCTGTTTTAGTAAAGTGTAACGTATGAGGCCTCTAGTTTCTGCTTTATGTTTTGGGTTGTTCTCTGTTCATAAGAGTTTATGTTTTTGAAATAATTGAGAATTGTGTTATGAAACTGGTGTACCAATTAGTTTTCTCCAGACATCAACAATATTACCAACAAAAACTTTAAATGTCAGGACCTTTTGAAGAAAGAAAAGAAGATTGCAAAAATTATTTGTAACAGAAGAAATTAAGGTTATGATTCAAACAGAAATAATTTAAGTATAAAATGCCTTCAATTTTTGTTTTAAAAGGATCTCAAAGAGGATTGTATATGTTCGTGTATTTAGGGAAGGATGAATGTATATATGAGTGTCATAGGTGCTAAAACATGATACCTTATTGTTTACATGTTGGTGTACTGTGGAACAAATATGCAGTTCTTTATGTACAAATAATTTTTCTTCTAGGAATGATCATTTATAATGAATGGATATCAGATATTTTTCACTATTGGTTAATGAAAGAAGAAAAAAAACCTTGTCCTTTCATCTTTCACAAGATTTTTTTTTTCTCCAGACCTAGAGACAGTTGTGTATTTCAGCCTTTCCAGCTGTATGTTGTAAAAGGAAATCAGTATTAATTTGAAGTACTGGAATGTCAGCAGAACTAAGAGAGGTAAATGCTCTCCAAACTATGCAACAGGATGTTAGGACCTTGCATGAGTAACTAAGTGGAAATAAATGTTCCTGTAGAGGAAGATGCTCTTTGTGCTGTTACTGTTTGACCTCTGGAAAGCAGGGAGAGGAAAAATTAGATATGCTGAAAGTAACAGCATCATTTTTTTGCTGCAGAAAAGTTGCCAAAAGATTGACAAGATGAGTGTGCTGACAGCATGTGCAGGTGGAATGGGATCAGGCATTCATTGAAGTACGGGGGTTGGGATGTGCATGTTTGGTGGGAGCAGACTACCTTCTAAAATCTGGAAAACTCTACTAGTTTGTAACAGGCCTTACAGTTTTGCTTTCAGAAAATTGTGTGTATGATTCTATGCACATTTATGCTGTTTCCCTCCTACTCACTCAAATCTCAAACACGTATTTCAAAGGCAGATAGCTGAGCCCATTCTTAGACATCTCAGTAGAGGTGGCTGATTTTCTGACACACAGAACACTTGCAACTCCTACTTGAAAAATGTGCTTTGTTTGCTTTGCTGGATTGGCTTGCCTGAAAGAGAGTACAGGCTATGTTAGTAAAATACATATTTATATTTCACACCATACAGTAAAAGTTCTTCCTTTCTGTGGCTACAAGGAATTTTTCTTCATTAGTGAACTTCAGACTAACATGTTTCTTTCTATTTAGGATTTCTATCCTAGATACAATGATGAGAAAAGTAGACAGTGAAATAATAATTTCCATTGAAGTTACTGTTATCAGAATAGAATGTATTTCTCTAGACAAGGATCAAATCCTAAATGAAACTATAAATGCAGAAAGATTTGTTTCTTTACACATTTGTTTCTTTATTTGATATATTTATTCATTTTTTCATTACATGTAAATGAAAGCAGAGGTGTTCATTTTCACAGTTTCATTTCATTGAAACTGTATTTCAGTCTTCAAAAACCTTTCCAAGAAGTTCACAAATTCCTTCCAAACAAATGGAATTAGCTAATAACTGAATACAAGTTAATTGCTAGAGGTCTCAAAAACTTGATCATTTTGCTATGATCAAGGGAGAAATATAAGACCTTCTGCTATAGACAAAAAGTTCTGTGAATAAATATCTGCACACTACAGAGAAGTGTATGTTCAAGTGATTGTGTTAGTGCTCTTAAAGAGTTACTATTCCAAAGCTGAGGCAGCCCAATGTAAATAAAATCAAGAAGCCCACACTGCATTTGCAGTTACTGTCAGCAAAAGATTGCTGCATCCATAGATGCACCATGAAGTCTCTTGCAATCTGAATATAACCTAAATTGAAGGCTCTTTTGTCTGTTTATAAAAATAATGTTTTCTGAAGACAGGGCCCAACTTGCTAAAGAAAGGTTTTTTTAATCTTCTGTTAGATGAAAGTAGCATTTGAATATGAAGTTTGGTCACATCTTTATTCTGGGACTTGTAGAATTAAACCATAACAATGATAGATGCAACTTACACAGATTGCTTTCTGCAGGGCGAAGTTATACTTTTGGCTTCCATTCATCAGCACTTGATTTTCTCTTAGAGGACTAGCTCTTACACTTTTTTATCTTGAAAAATGTGTTGGGAAACCAGAAATGCCTTAATTATGTTCATAAGCTTGTCTTCACAATGGAAAAGACCTTTTTATCGTTCTTTTTAATCAAGTCATTAGCATGAAACTCAGAGATGTAATCATACCAGACTGGAATTGGGGTCATGCCATAGGCTAGCTGAATAGGAGGCTTCTTGGCATGATGATGTATAGCCATCTCACAACAATGCTTTCAGCTCAGGAAGTCTGCCCTTTAATTATATTTTAAATCTCATTTGAGAAGTTTTTATCATTATGTAAATTGTCCAGTGAATGGTCTCATTCTAAGACTCAATAAAAGTTTTGCTTATGGACTGGGAGAGAAAATTACTTAAAAGCTTGGTGGGGGAATCAGGAGCATAAAGAAAAAAATCCAAATCCAACAACCAGTTCTTAAAAGAACTATGACATTTAAAAGAGAGAACTTCCAAGGGACCAGAAATGCCTTGCACACCAGCAGAAATGCTTCACTGGTTTGTCCATAATTAATCTAAATCATAGAATCTTCAGATGCAGATGTTCTCTTTCAAAGAAGTATACATTTCTGTCTGTTCAAATGGTAACAACCAGCTCACAAGGAGAGGCTGCCATAAAGCCCAGTGCAAACTGGCCTCCTGTTGCCAAAAACAAAAGAAACAGATCAAGTGCACCTTGCACTGAATCTATCACTCAGGTGATTAAAATGCATTTGACTTGCTGTGGCACTTAATTCAACATCTCCAGAACTGTATCACTCACAAAACTATTCCTCTGTCTAGCAGACAGGAGAATGAGCTGTGATCCTGACACTGATACCATGTGCACAGATTTCTGTGCCTCCAAAGGCTGCTGGAGTGTGCCAGGGCACTGAGAAAATGTCTCAAACTCTCTGAACCCTCACACAGAGTTTACACTTCAGGCAGAATCAGAAATTTAGAGGAGTTTAGATGTAATTAAATGAAATCAAGTGGGATGATTAATTTGAAATCCAATTGCTAAACTGCTAGGATGTGCTTTACAGAGCTGCAAATAGAGGAGAATTAGGGTCCTTTAATTTCTTTAAATTATTGCATAATGAATTTTTTCTACCTTGTATAAAAGATAAATGTTTTGTCAGTGGCACTGCATTCATTTCCATGTTTTATTATGACTCATCTATAGTCCAAGAAATAGAACTAATTCCTTCTTTCTAGGACTTCATTTTACTTCCAGACTACCAATCCCTCTCTGGTGCATTGCCAAAATAATGGCAGATTTTGACATGTGTCATGTCCTTTATATGTCATGTCTATATATTTCATGTGGGATATGAAGGATATTGACACTGATTAATTGTTTCTGCTGAGGTACCTCAAACCATATTGAATTCTTGTAGGAAACTGTGCTGTGTGAAGCTGACAGAACTCTGAGTGCATTGGATTTCACAGCAACAGCTCAGCTGCTCTTAGCAGGGCTCTGTGTAAAATAAAACACGTGGCGCCACAGGTGAATTTCTTCTGCCTAGCAAAATAATTAGGGCGATGAGGATCTGTGCTCCCATGGAGAATGGGAGCAGTTGTTCCAAGGGGGAACAACTGAATTGAGCAAGTGAGAAATATACCCATCCCCTAGCTTTTTGGCAGCATTGGGTGTGCTCACTTACCACATTAGTGTACTTCTCTGAAATCATGAATGGTGGTTTCAAGAGCTCAGGACAAAAGTGAAACAGCCAGAGCAACTTTCCTCACCCTGTTTTGCCCAACAAGGTTGTTTTCCTCAGGACAAAATGCGTTTCATCTCTTTATCACCCTAATTCTGTGTCTTAGTTATGCACCTATTCTATATAATAAAATAGTAAATAATAATTAAAAAAAGGGGTTTTTATGTGTAGAAACCTCTAATAGCTGTTCAGCTAAGTTTCTACAAACAAATATTATGGTGCCTTTTGTTATCTAACTGTATAGTTCATCCTAATAAAGGAGTACTTCTGCACCTAATGGAGTTGCAGTTCAGGGAGTTTCAGGAAGTTCAGCTCACTCTAAGCAGTAACATGATCAAAAAGATGCTTTTCATTTTATTCTCTGCTCTTCTTAAGAGCAGATAGCCAATCTTTTTTCAACACAGTCTCAGTAATAACAACTACAGCAAAAATGCAGCACACACTCCAACTGCAACTCAGTAGAATTATAACAGGATTGATTTTTTTATCCTCTGTGGTCTTTTCATTTGTTCGAACGCATTGGGAAATATGAAAGTGAAATAAATAATATATGTTTAGTCTATATGCTGTGCTTCTTGGTATGACATGTAATGGCAGCATACTTTTGTAAATATTTCAGCAATTTTTGATATTAAATAGCTCTTCCTGCTTTACTGTTGTCAAGAAAAAAAATTAATTCATATTCTGCTTTTAAAATGTGGATTTATTTATTTCAGAAAACAAATAAAAGGTTTATAGATCCTTTTCTTATATGCTCTCTGCTTCTCTTGGGATGTGTAAGTGTCACGAAGAAAGGTTCTAAAATGCACCAACCTAAATGGGGCAAATATCATTGTTGTTCTCTTGCTTATTTGTCAGTGTAGGCTTCGTGCTCAGCTGCAATAAAGTACTTTTGGAAACATTAGAAGTGCAGTATACACAAGTAATTTGGAATAAGGAAAAATTAGTCTTGAATATTAAGCTTTTGATAAAAATACTTCACTTTTCATGTTCATTGCCCACTTAACTGTCCAGATGTGTCGTGATAGTATGTAGTGTTTTGAAATAAAAAAAAGGAGGTTGCTTGCTTTTATTTTCAGAATTATGTATGTGTCTGGAGAAAGACATAAAATGTGTAGTGGAAAGATTCTTTTCCTTTAATTTTGTCTTATACAATGCTATGAATTTATGTGTAGTAAAACACCAAGAGGACATAGATTTGACAGCTTCCTACTGTGAATAGTTATTCAACATGTTTCATGGCACCTGTTCTTGCCAAGGAAAAGGAAAAAGTTTGTAAGTTCAGTGTTTCCATCACTACCCTGAAAACTAAGAACTTTGTGCAACAGGTACTACACGTAATTCTTTCATCCAATAATAGATTTATTATTTATTAAATGTAGGAGACCCTTACAGCTATACAGACATTAGCAGTTATTTTTTTTTACTGTGAACTTTATCCTTTCTTGCACAATGTTTCATCTGTTTACATCAGTATTGTTATACTTAACCTAGTTTAAATAATATCTCCAAATACATACATGGAAGGAAAGAAATTTGGTAAGAGTATTCTTCATTCAAATAAACAAAAATGAAGTATCACAGCTGGAAGTTGAAGATAGCAACATTCAGACTTGAAATAAGATACAAATATTCAAGTAAGGACTTGGAATATTGTACATTTTTATGTACCTTAATAATGCCATTTATAAAAATATAAATTGCCTGAGCAATAAATAAATATAATGTTTATAATACAGTTGCATTCTGCAGAGTTACCTCTGATGTACATCAAATTCATTCCTAATTACTTTACTGCTTAAATGACAAAAGATAAGTAAAATACTTGGAGAAGGATTCTTACTCTGTACCAAAGATGTTGCTAGCCCACCTTAAAACTTCCCCAAATATCATGCTAGTCATTGCTGTGGAAGGTATCCAGTTAAGGACATTTGGAACAGCAGTAGGTGAACAAGGACAATCTACTCAGGATTCAGTGCAGCTAACATTGCACTTAAAATATCAAACAAAACCAATTCAATTAAGAACACACCAAGTAGACAATTTATGTGCTCCCCTCTTTCAAAGTCATTCTTCTGAAGAAAATTGCGACAAATTTCCATTGAGGACTGTCTGTGATGCTCACCTAGTGCTGGGTCTTGTTCTCAAATGCCATAAATCATTTCCTTTTCCCCACTTCATCTCTAGAACTCCCATTTCAGGCAGGAAGAAACCACCACCAGAAATCTTAGTGCTCCAGCAAAGCAGGAGAAAATGTCGAGTTTTATTCACTATTCATTATTTCTTTGTGTCTTTGTGTGCTTCTTTGTTTGAAAGTAGAAGTACTTTTGTGCAAATATGGCTGGATATGTATGCTCATTCATATATGTGTTGAAATTATTATTATTATTTTTATTCCATTAATGACCTTGATTCAACCACCGTTCTCTGCAAATGAATCTGACCTTGTGGGGTTGCAGCATGCAAACGTCTTGGGGAAGGGCAGCCAGCATACAAAGGCTGCATTGAGTGTGTGGGCAGGCAGGAATGCTGGTACCAGGCAGCTCTCTAAAGAATGTTCTTTTGGCAGAAACAGCCGTGCTAAAAATGAGGGGGAAAAAATGAATTCAAAATTTAGAGCTGGCCTGCAGTTACGAGGCGATAAGAAAAGTTGGCTGTTCAACATGAGCTGCCAGTTGCATATTCTAGGTCCTTGCTATTCTCAGGCCCTCCTACAGCCATGGCCCCAACCAGTGTTTTGATACAGCACAAAGTGGCTGTTTATTGCTATTGACTGCTGAGGCCTGTGCTCCAAAATGCGTTCTGTCAACAGAATGTAAGTGAACTTGGCATTTTAAAGCCCGGCTGCTGCAGACGCCGAGTTTTCTTGGAATTGCCATGCAGCAGGACCGGTGTTGCAGTCCCCAGCTCAAACTGAAAATGTTGCACAGGAAGACGTATCACGTGAAGGTCAGATTTACCTGAGATCCCGAGGATTTTGTGTTTCTTTGTTTTTCCCACATCAGCACAGTAAATATATCTTGTCCTTGCTTTGCTGCCTGTCAAAGGCTACGCCTTTAGCTTTTTAAACTTTGTTCAGTGTGCTCTGGATGGAAAAGGGTTGTATTCAATGCAAATGGCCTTCATGTGATGGGGAAACATGGCTTGGTATACAGGATGTGATATTGCTGTAAAAGGAGTAATCAAAACCCGTGCTCTGTGTTGCTCTGAGGATTTTTCCACTCTTTTGAAAAATCATAGTTTCTGTGATTTTTTAAAGAAATCAGATATATTGTTTTCTATTGCTTCCATAGGAACTACAGGCAGAAATTGATGCTCACACTGACGTCTTTCACAACCTGGATGAAAATGGGCAGAAAATCCTGAGGTCCCTGGAAGGCTCTGAGGATGCAACCCTGCTGCAGAGACGTCTGGATAACATGAACCTCAGATGGAGTGAACTTAGGAAGAAATCTCTAAACATTAGGTAGGACCTGGACCTAAGCAAAAGCCTACCATTGGTGTATTAGACGGAATGCTACAATTTGCAAGTAAAAAGGTTTTATTTTGTTTCTGTTAGCACTGTTCTTGTCTATTTTGAAATTATTTGTGCTGCTTTGGATGTTGGCTTAACTTTGTAAGAATGATTAGGTTTTTTGGTGTGAAAATGATAGCGGAGGATTAGGATTTGAGGCGTATGATGAAATTTTGTAATTACAGAAAGAAAGATTGCCATGTTTAAACAGTAACTGGACCCCCTCTAAATGTGTTTTTTTCTAGAACTGTGTATGGCTTATCAGTGAGTCATGAAAGACAGTGATTAAATAACCAATATTTATTATAAGCTTTATTTTAAAGACTGCTATTTCCAGTGCAAACTAAAAATATCCTCACAAATGAGAAGACAAATTATTTAAGATTTTAACTGTTGTCAGGAGAGTGGACAGAATTGCTAAATAAAATCCATGAGTAAAAAAAATCCATAGGTAGTATGATGAGAGGAAACACTTTTGTTTGCAAGGAGAAATATAATAAATGGTAACATTACAAATTATCAAGTGGTCATTCAGGCGTCAATGGACTGAAAGTTTCATTTCAAAAGAAATTGTCAAGGAAGCTTTTCTCCAGAAATAGGGCTTCTGCACTAGGCAACCCAGCTCAGTTGCACTCAGTCTTGGGCATCTTTTCATTTCCTCACCTGCTGTGTGTTGGTGATAGTTCAAAGGGCAGCAAAAGACAGAAGTGTTTTCCAAAGTAATGTATGAAATACTAGCTTTTTTCAGCTCAGGTCCTGAGGGAGGTCAGGCTGTGTAATGACAAAAACCATCTCTGTATCATCAATCATTAAAAATAAATGAAGGCTGTGATGTTGAAAAGATATGAGTAACTAAAGAAAAAGAGACATATTCCTCCTTTTTTTTTTCCTTCTGAGGAGCAAAAGAAGAAGAAAGCACTTCAAAGTCTGAGATTATTTTGTTTGCGTCCATTTTACCCATGAACTTCCTCAAATGCAGTTATTTTTGAGATAAAAATAAATAGTCAGTTGTCCAAATATCAGTAATTAAACGTATGGGACTTTGTCTTTCATTTTTTACAGTTTAATATGTTGCTGTCATGAACTGAGTCAGAAGCAGTAAACCCCAGTTATATCACAGTGACTTCCTGCATTGCACATTCAAAGCAACAAACTTCCCCTCTAAAATCTGTGCTTCCAATAAAAGGCTTAAGGTCTTCAACAGCTTATTGATTATAATGAGAAACAATTCTTAAATTCTCAGGCATTCAGTTTAAGTGTTACTGGCCACCAGACTAAACGAAAAGGCTCTTCTCACTCTGCCTCCTCTGTTTGGAGCTCTTTCTATCCCTAGCACAGAATGGAATAGATTTCATCATAACTAGCAATGCTTACACGAAAGAGGGATTAGAGAAGACATATGAAATGTTCTCCAGACATCAGTCCCAGAAATGTCTTTATTTAATGTAATTTTTAGTCTGCTGAAACAGAAGACCCATGCCTCAGATCAGCTTGGGTGGGCATTCTTTTCTAAATGCATTAGATAAAATGTATGGTAGATATTAAAGAGAAGCCAAGCTCTTTTCCATTCCTCCCTTTCTTTCATCCTGCTATGTCAGCACAGTTTATCCTAATAAACACTTTCTTTCTTATAAATATCTTTTTTAACAGTTTTACTATTATCTCTTTTATCTGAACATCTTGGACACAGTCATAAATACATGAGTGTATGCATATAATGTACACTGGTGTATGCATGCATAAACATATATTCTTGAAGATGAAGGAAGAGCAGAACAAGACAGGCTGTGGAAAAACATTATGACCTAACTGGGGAAGGTCAGAGCACAGCAGCAGTAACAAAACCCCTTCAAGTCATTCTTTTTGCATTTTTTCCCTGTAAAGCCAGACCTGGGGAAGCAGGGAAGAAGTGTTTGCCTCCATTTGCTGCCTTTGTCCAGAAGAGGTGGAAGCTTGCCTATGCCAATATAAACATGAAACAAGGGAATTAGCCTGAATCAGGACCTTGGCTCCTTGACTGTCTCCTGTCCTAAAAGCCTGTGGTCCTTGCTCTGGTTGTTGCCTCCTGTAGCTCTCCATAAATACTCCTGCTTCTCTCCCCCTTGCTACTTTCAGGGGTGATGTAGAATGAAAGAATGGTTTGGGTTGGCAGGAACTGTAAAGATCATCCAATGCCAACCCCCTGCCAGGGGCAAGGACACATTCAGGTTGCTCAAAGCTGGATCCAGCCTGGTCTTGAACACTT
>WAAE01028372.1:0-19809 GCA_013400495.1 Nicator chloris | reverse complement strand
AGCAGTCAGTTGCTAATTCATCTCACCTATGACATTAGACAGGCACTTGAGAGGTTGGAGAAAGATGAAAAGGAAGAGCTGCCTGGATTTACAATTGCAAATAAATTGTCTCCCACTAGAGAAAATAGAGAATGTACAGCAGCTAGGAAATAAAAAAAAAGTATCAGTGAAGGCTCCCCACTAATTTGTGTCAAGGACTGTCACAAGGAATGTAGAGTAAAACAACAACAGCAGGAAAGACAACTAATTACAATAACCCAAGAAAATGTTTATTATACCATGGTCCATTTCACTGTGCCTTTACCTCCTCTCCAGATATACTGCTGTCAGGTAGAAGAACCACTTGAATCAATCCACTTAATTTCTTCCAAAAATTGCTAGTATCACACTTTGTATAATGTATTTTCCTCTCAAAGCACTAGCTGACCAGGAAAGCAAATGAACAAGAATTACTTTTCACAGAATGACTGTGCCCTACAAATTACATTTTGGCACAGGCACCTCACCGTGCCAGCAATTTAGCACCTTCAGTCATGTCCTATGTGTAGCAGCTAAAGAACAGATAGATAAGCTATGCTGATGACAATGGAAAACATATAAAATTTAGCCTTTCAGGAGGATCAGAAGATCAAACTCTCAATGGCTGAAGAAGTCTTTCAATGAGGAAGAAAAAAGTTCTCATACAAAATAATTTGTATTATCTGAAATTCAAAATAGTCTTAATTTCTATTTCCTGTTTGTTTCTCATAACTCATCTCTAGATACATTGAGTTTTACTTTATTCTAAAAATAGTTCCAGCAAAGTTGCATCTCACCACCATATTCCAGAAGAAAGCTTGTCCCTAATCAGTTCTTTGGCTCTGATTTTCCTCACCCTTCAGTCCCCTCTAGCCATGACGAAGAGTCACACAGTATATTTCTGGTTTTGCTCTTTCCCCTTTGCTGCAACATCCTTACCTGCATGCTTTTGAAGCTGCTAAATATCCTACTGAGTCATTTGCAGTTGGTGACAGGAATAAGACTTGTGCATTCATAGGCAATTATCAGAAACCAAGTTCAAACTGAGTTTTCAGCTGTGTTTTAAGCCACACAAATAAAAGCAATCTGTTCAGAATCTAAGTGGTTTGACACTGTCATGACAGCAGCACAGTGTAAACACATAGCCATGATAAATAGGACAGTGCTGAGCATCCTTAAATTGCATAAATTCTGCTGCCCTAGCTAAACCTTTTCATGACTGACTGATGAATGGGAGCTATCAAAGCCGAAGAATAAAAAAAAGCTCCGGCTGAAGGACCGTTTCTTCCAGCTGGGCCCTGGAGGAAGGAGGCAGGGAAAGAAGTTATTAGGCTAAGCCTAATCAAACAAGCAAACCCAAAACCAAAAGCAAACTTCACAGTGCCCTCTATTCTATATATAAAAGAAAGGACAGAGGACAGGCCTTTTGAAACATCTTAATGATGCAGTTATCGCTTATGCTAAATAGAGATACTTTGCAGCCTGCTATTTTACCCCAAATCCCTACTTAGGCAATAATGATGATATTGTCTGTCTCTCATTCCCATAGCACACAGAAAAATTTAGTGGAAGAACAATTTCCAACAAAAACTTCAAGTATATCAGAAGACCTGTAGAAAATTAAATCATAATCTCATAAATAGCTAAGAAAATAACTTCTAAATCTTCCTTCTAGTCAAGATGCTAAGTCAGGAGCTTAGCTTCCGCTCTAGCTAAGTAGGAGCCAGCTAAGATGAACTGTGAAAAAATACCTTCAAATTATATAAAACAAAGGAAGAAGTAGAGACAATCACAGCTAGTTTTCTGTTCACACTTCAGGTACTTCTTTTAGATTTCCTAGTGTTTCTGTGAAGCTGGGAATGGGGAGCTGCTAATAGGGTCAAGTTTAACCACAGTTTAAAAGTACAACATGCTTTTACACAAGCACAAAGTAGCAGTCAGTGGAAAAGCAAAGGAGCAAATGGCCATCAGGAAATAGCAGATAGCTAATGACCAGAAGAAAGTCACTCTAAAATTGAGTAGCCTTACAGAATGGAAAATTAAATATTCCCACGGCAAATATGCATAAGCTGGAATGGCCAAAAGTTAACATAAGAACTCACATACCTGTGACAGTTCTGGAAGAAAACACCAGCACAGTTACCCTCTATTTTCTACGAGAGACTGAGAAAAAAATACAGATCCTTGTCTTTTGTACTCCCCCTTTGCATAGGTGCATTCTAGTCAGGCAGATTATGCTGCTCAGAAGTTATCAATACCAATGTTTTCACTGAAGTTGCTGTGGAACTTTGAGAAACTCAATGCTCATGGCCTTCAGCTGACTAAACTTCAATCAGTACATGTGTAATCAATACAAATTCAGATGGAGAAGCACAGCTGACATCACTATATATGCGAATTTCCTCTATAGATAAGATCCAATTAATGACTGGCTGCCTAACATCTTTTCTTATTTAGTTAAGTAAAATGTTAGCAAGGCAGATCACCCTGGCTTTTTGCTGTAGCCCTTCAGATGTAGGAGAAAATGGTTTTGCTCCAGCTGATTGAACCAAACTACTTCTCTGCGGTTTCAGTAAGAATGAAAGCCAGAACACAGAGAATTTATTCTAGCAAATTTTTACAGTCATCTCCAAAAGGAGTCATAAATATTTTCCCATGGGAGACTGATCCAGCTGCCCAACATCTGTCCTGTGCTGTTCAGTTTTCCACTTCTCAAAACAAAACAACTCCAGATTCGCAGCCACCTCTTCTGCCAGTTTCAGATACATCCACCTTACTGACCAAATGACTAAAAAAAAATCTAGGTTGTCCTTTTATACTAATGGTACCCCACAGTTTTTCTTCTCATGTATGTGGGAGAGGGGATGGGGAAGAGCACAGTGTATAAAAATTTCCCTAGAGGGACAGCTTATTTCCTCAGGGCACATCTGAAGAGGAAGACAGAATCAAACGGCACTTCGATTTCTACACTGCAAAGCTGACACTCCTGTGTTGGTGGCCTGGCTGATATTTCACAGACAGACTACAAAAAGCTTCCTGATTTGTGTTTAAAGCAAGTCTCAAGGACTCAGTTTACCTATATTTCTGCTAGAATAAGGAGATGTTGCCTTCTACTGCCTTCTCACATGGTGACTAGGAATGCAAATTCCCTTGGGGCCACTGTAGATGATTAGGGAAAGACCAAGGAATGCTGCCTCCTGAACACCTGGTGTGCAATGGCAAGCAACTTTTCATGACAAAGCTAGAACAAGCTTCATTCCAGAACAAGAAATTAGACTTCTGCTTTCAAACTCAAAATCCAGCCCCTAGTTTGCAGCACTACTGGATATTGTACGTTTTTCAGGGAAACCTGAGACAGAATTCACATGAGACCAGAATATGATTCCATGAACTACTGCAAGTGGTTCAAACACAGACCCTTTATGTTCCTATACAGGGGAAGTTACCACAGTGCTCTACAGGACTCTGCTCCTGTTTGTTTGCGGTCTACTGCACACTTGTCAGTACTATGTGCTAGAAATAAGGTACCTGTGTCTCTGCTGAAATGAAGGAAAAGGAATAATAGAGCTGAGGCTGGGAGAGCTGGATGAAGGCAACAGAAGCATGTGGGACACTTGTGCAACTGGTGTGCAAATGTGAAAAACACAACACCTCAGTAAAAGGATAAAGTCTGGAGTTCCAAGTTTGGGCATAAAGGTGGAAAGGTATAGGGCACAGGGCTGGGTTGGTACTCTCTCGCTTACAACCATATGAAAATCCTGAATCAAGCTGCTGGAATCAACAATTGAGTGTCCAACTCTCTGCTATAACTAGGCAGTCCATTGTTCCTCACTCTTTGGAACCACCATTTGAATTTTTTCATCTCTCAAACTCACAGAGATTGTCTACCATGCCTTTCTTCAGGCTCGCCTCCCAGGGAGAGGAAGAAAGAAGAGGCAGGTGGAAGATTTAGAATTCAAAATGGAACTGTGGGATTAACTCCAGTGACTTTCCTGTTACAAACATCTGCAGTGCACGAGTGGGTTCTAAACATGCTGTAGCACCAGGTGATTTACAGCAGAGCCTCTGTGGCTTTCAGCAAAGCTTCTAAGCCTGATGGGGGCAGCTGCTTGGGCTGGGGTAAGTTGGTAAAAGCTCATATAGAAACAGCCACAATTACAGTCATTCAAATTAAAACTGCAGTGAAGACCTGGCAGTTAAAGTGCAGGCACTGCTTCCACTGGGTAAATACATCAGGGAGGAAGTGGTACATAGGAATATTTGATTTTTGTTTGAAGCTTTTGTTTAAAAAATACTGGATGTGTCATTGCTGATAGGGACATTGAATAGCTCCCACTGCTGTGATACAATTGAAACCTCTGCTGATGACAAGTAGTAGTTCTAAATTGTTGAAACATGAAAGATTGGCACTAAAACACATTTCCTCCCTTAAGACTACAGCCTATTGAGTAACAAAGGTTTGTTAGTTGAAGTCCCTTGCAATCAGTCCAGTTGCATAAAACATGAATTCCTAATGCCAGCTGTTGCTAACATATTAACAAGAAAGCTGATTTTGGATGTGAAAACATCGTGTGTTAAATTTCCTCATTTACCCTTTTCTACCATTATAGAAATCACTGTATATTAAAATTTTGGTTGCTCAAAACAATAATAGTAGTAAGCGTGAAATAAATGCAAATCAGGAAAAAGAACTAATTTTTTTTTTCAAAGACACAAAGTAAACAAACCCCTAATATTTTGCCTATAACTAGGGACACCTATGTTTAGGGCTGCATACTGTTTCAGTAAAAATCAGCAATTGCTGAATATGCAAATGGCTTTATAAATGTTTCTTGATATCAATTACATATTACAGAATGCAAAGTGAAATTAGAGAGCAGCAGAATGTATTTGTTTGTCTGAAAGAGTCACTATTCTAAAGCTGCAGGTAACAGAATGGTTTAAAGGAAAGTGTCTACTAAATAAAAAGAGAGCAGCAAAAAACGCAGCTCTGAATTGATCTGGAATAAATTCATCTGGAACGAGCTTTAATAAAAAAGACAGCCTCAGTCCTGGGAATTTCAACTAAGCCAGCTGATTAGCCCTGCAAACATAGGGCAAAAAGACAATTTAAAAAAAGAAGCACAATAATGAAACTTAAAGAAAGACAATATAAAACAAATCTCTCAACATAAATGAGATGAGAATTCATTTTTGCTGTGATGCTTTCCACAGCTCCTGAAACTGCCTGCTGTTGGCAACGAATGAAATACAAGGGGAGGGAGAGCAGAGGAAAAGAGGTGTTAGCTTACCAGCCGATGGAGCTTATCACTCCACTCCCTTCGTGACGCTGGGAACTCACAAGCCTATAAAATGAGCTTTGGCTCCCAGTCCCCTTCTCCTTGAGCAAAATCAAAAGCAAGAGGCTGTACAGAGGAGAAACAGGATGCTGTTCTACTCCGAGGTAGCTCTCCTGACATCTGTTAGAGCATTTCTAACAGTTTGAACAGCATAGCCAAAGATTTTTTTCTGACAGAGATCTCCTTCCCAGTACCTGCTGTGGTATTTTACTTCCCCTTCTTATCTGTTGGTGGGGATTTTGGAGGGTTGGGAGAGGGAGGCAGGAGATCATTCCTGGAAGAGAGGAGAGAAACACCCAAGATGACTTCAGTCCCCACAGCCAAGTGGAACATGAGCATGAGCAGCAGGTGGAATGTGAGCCTTGCTGAAGTAGGCGATCCCTGGGGACAGGCTCTGGAAGCACCAGCTGCAAACGCTTCTGTCCCTGTAGCCTCCTCAGCAGGCAACTTCTCCAATCAGTTCGTACAACCTTCTTGGCGCATTGCCCTGTGGTCTCTGGCTTATGGTGGTGTGGTGGCAGTGGCCGTTTTTGGAAACCTTATTGTCATCTGGATTATCCTGGCTCACAAGCGCATGAGGACGGTGACAAATTACTTCCTGGTGAATCTGGCTTTCTCTGATGCTTCCATGGCTGCTTTCAATACTCTCATCAACTTCATCTATGCGCTGCACAGTGAGTGGTACTTTGGAGAGGCTTACTGCCGCTTCCACAACTTCTTCCCAATCACAGCTGTCTTCGCCAGCATCTACTCTATGACAGCGATCGCTGTGGACAGGTGAGAAAAGTTTAGAGGTGAGAGACTGAGATCAGATTCTCTGCCAAAATAAAAATACAGAGATAACAATCATAGTGATGAGAGGCAAAGACCTCACTAGTTCATTCACTGTGCTTCTCTGCGCTTCTTTAGGATCTCTGCCTAACACACTTTTTCTCCTGGTCTTTGGTCCTTCTCCTTCAGTTTTCCATTGTTTTTTTTTCTTCTGCTTTCTTTTATAACAAACATTTCCTCTCTCTGTTTGACTTCAGCTGCTTTCTGTGCTCCATCTTTCAATACTTACTCTGTAGCAGCAACTCAGGGTTTTACCTCCCACTGTGAAAAGAGTGTCTCTCAGTCAGTCACCTAATACATACTGATAAGGAGTTGTAGAGATTGTGTGTAAAGGGAGAGAATTTCAAATTTCCCTCTTCTCTGTATTTCTGCAGATGGCAGAGGCATTTGCCTCCTCTTCAGAAATCACTTCAGACCCTGTTTTTAATAGCTTTTCTCACAGTCAGCTCTGAGATGCTTTGTTCCTGCTGATTTTAACTACTGAGACTACTTACATTGCCATCTGTGCATATCTGGAGGTCTGGTAAGAACACAGCTTCAAAGTGCTCAGGTTTTTCTGATTTCTTGAAGCAAAATAAAGCTTTGTGACTGTCAAAGAAAAAAGGTCACAGGAAAACTTTACCTTTGTACTCCTTACAGTAATGGAACAGGACAGCTGTAGTGTCCACACAGCAAAGGGGAGATGTAGTTGCCGGGTTTCCTACACAGATGCATTGATGGACTCTGTTTCTCAGAGCGTCTGCACTGGAAAATGTTTCTTTCTTTATTATTGTTTTCATGTTTGTTGTGCTGGAGAGATAACTTACTGATAGGTTTTTTTTAGAAAACCAGACTGATTTGTATTTCAGATCTTTTATGCCTTTTAGCAATGCACGGAAATTACTCACTAAACTCCTTTCTACATATTCAAATCCCATTATACATCTTTGCTGCATTGACTTGTCAGTACTGCAGTATTTCCAAGTGATGGTAGTTAAGATTTTATAAGGTTCAATCCACCTTCTGAATTGTTATTTTTCATTTCCAGGTGCAAACGTTGGGAAACATTGTTGTGCCTTTTGTGCTTGTGGACAAGTTCATAATACTACTTTTTTGTTTGCCCTAGCAAATGCAAAATTTTGGTGGCATTCTCAGCTAGATGCATTTCTGTTCTGTAAAGCTAGAAATGAAAGAGCAAATTAGATTCTTGGCAACTCTTGTACTTTACTGCTCTGTGGATGGGAGAAGACATCAGGAAATCAGTACTTTTCCTCCTTCCAGGGATGTATCTTCTCGACTGTTAATCCCCATTAAAAATTGAGAAGAGTATGTAACACCAATGCTCCTACCTTTGACCAGGCAAAGATTTTTTCATTGTCTTTTTGAGTTTCCCTTAAGATTCTCATCTAGCTTGAGGTTTTCAGAAACATAAAAGGGCTTCAGTTGAAGTATTTAACAGAGCTGCATACTTAATAGTTACTGCTGCAGCTCATCAAGCCATTAGTTGAGCAGTTACTTGGATGCTCTGAGTAATGTTTTATTTCATTTTTCCTGACAAAATTATCCACAGAGATGTCGTACTTACTACTTCGGCAATTCCTAAATTTATGCTAGAAAATTGGGAACAAGAGTGAATACAGTTCCTTAGGAATCCAAACTGCATTTCCAGAGTGAGAGAAAACAGCTCTGCTCCATGCTGACTGAAGTGAAATGGACAGATACATATATTGGAAATGTTATTCACTCTGATCTAGTTCTTGTCTGAGAATCCCCTGAAGAAATCACAATTTGCAGCCCATCACATCCTCAAAGTTCACCTGCCTCTAAAGGCAAATTAAAATCTTCCCAAAGAACAATGCCATAGCTGTGTTTAAGTGAGCTCTCCGCAGTACCATACAGCATCGTGTAAAACAAATGGAAGAGCAGTCTATTTCTCCTTCCCTGTTCTCACTGCTGTTCATTTTCCTTTTATACCAAATCACATCTGGTGCATTCAGTGCCTTTAAACATTCCCTGGCTACCTCTGCAAAACAATTCTGCCAAGTTGAGGAGACCTAAGAGACAAAATAGATCCCAAGGAATGTCCTGGGATGTACAGACTGCCCTTTTCTGGGACAAAGACCTGCTGGGTGGATGTGTTTTAAAACTTAGGTTCCCATTTGCCTGTCGTGAAAGTTCAACCATTTTAACCCAGTAAACTCATTCTTATACATTCTTTTAATTAAAAAAAATTAAAACAGCAAAACCTACAAATTACGATAAAGCTGCTAAGGGAACTGAAATGATGGGATCAGATGATTTTCCTTTACAAATTGTTACCATCTCAAAATACTAAAGGTCATGGGTTGTAACTCGCTAAAAAGCAGGTTGTGATATGCTCCACTAGTGGTGTCAAAGCATCCAAATGTTCATAGAGCATAAATGTGTGACCATGAACCTGGACATCACTGAGCAGAGGTCATGGGCAGTACATGTTTCCTTTCAATCTGATTCTGTAAGACATTCTAAGTTGTGTGAACTGTGAGATTACTGGACTGACACAGAGTTTTGTGGACTAGGCACTTCCTGCAATGGGGGTGAGCTACATCTGGAGCTGAGGATGAAAGTATCCGAGACTGGATATCCCCATCATTGAACACAGACTCAAATTTATGTGGGTTTATTCACACTTCTGACCATCCCTTCCTGGTGGTTTGGGGGTTTTTTTCCCTGCTTTCTCCTTCTTTTCCAACAGGCTGTTCACAGTCTACTGCAGAGATGCCACAGGTAGCTCAAACCGAGTTGTTTCAGGCACCAGAAGCAGCACAGATTTTACACTGTGCTGCTTCATGGGCATTCATTCCTGCCTTCTGCATTTCATGCTGCACAGTTCCACTGCTTCCAGTGCAACAGTTCCTTTAGCTACATTATGGGGATAAACTGGTAAACAGTCCAAGATAAACTGAATAGGAGATAATTCTGGAGCCAATATGCCCTTGTCACTGACCAGTGCATGATCCTAAAGGGTCCATCCATGATCCTAAACTCCACCTGTGATCATAGCAATCCACTGTGTGACTGCAGTACAGTTCTTGGACATACTAATGACAGTAAATTACGCAGAATTTAGGCCACCCAGCCATTGCTGTTCTTTCCTATGAGATCATAGCATGCAAAGAAGGTGGTTCAGGTATGCCAGCAATTAATTCTGAGTACCAAGATTGCTTCGTTATACAACCAGTTCTGTGTGTAGGCCTAAAAATTCTGTGCTGATACTTGATGGTTACAGTGGAAGTTTGGGGATGTAGCCATATAGCACAAAATAACACATCTTCAGTAGAGCACTTAGTACTATGCATTTTTTTCCCCGTTTTTAGCACATTTACTGCATTACTTTCTCAGTTGCTTTTCTCTGCAATTCCATAATGATTCTCTCACGTCAATGAATTTAACTCTTTGTAAAAGCAACTCCTCTAGACTGAAAAGTATTCTAATAGCAATGGTGAGTAGTTGCTGATTTTGTTCATATCTTACTATTTCTTGTCTTTCTAGTATGCCAGCAAGTTTTTCGTCTTTGAAGGCAAAAAACATTTGTTTCATTTTATGTGACTCTATATTTAATACTCAGTTTTATTTCTCCTCTTGCAGAGTCTTCTCTCCTTTTTATAAACCTTAGTATTACCTAGTTTCTAGCATGCATATGTATGTCTTTATTCAATACCTGTCATTGTAGTTTCCCACTTTATGTTCTCACTGTTAACATATCTACAGAAGCACACACATAATGGGTCGGTTTTCTTTTTTTCTGTGACATTCTTCAGCTACTGATGGCTGTTAATAAACCCTCTATACCCTCAGACTCCAGCAAAAGTAATATGATACAAGCTTGTAAGAGAAGACAGATATGAGACATAAACGCATGACTCACCTTATAAAATAAACCCCACACTCATCATATATACACACTCACATCCTCAAAATATCACTTAGGCTCTTCAATCTCTCCAGGTGTATTCTGTAAGAGCAGTTTTTATTGTCACAAAATACCACCACAAGCCTTATAAATTAATGTTACTGAAATTCTGAAGTAGGCAGTTGGCACACTGAAAAATGTCTTACCTTTGCAGTAGAATACATTTTGGTATCAGTCTCTGCCTGATTTCCCATTCGTGGGACAAATTGCTCAAGGCCTTCATGCACCATAAACATTTTAAACTGATATTCCTTCCAAATGATGTATTATCTGACTGTTATTAAGCATCTGTCACCTGCCTTGTGTGCTCAGAAATACTAAAGTACAGTTCAATGCGGATTAATTGGGCAAGCTTCAGTCCATTTCCCTGCACTTCTTGTCATCCCATTCACTTTTATTGTTTTCACTTGGTTTCGGAATTTTTCCTTTTTTTTTAACTTTCATCTCTTCAAATTCTTCTCCTGTCTCTTTATTCACATTTCTTCCCTGATTTCAGGATTTGGAGTTGTTCTGGCAAGTTTTGGTCCTTTCCCTCGTTTCATCTCAGTCCATTTAGTTGTAACCACACGCACAGGGCACGACCCTGCCGTGGTCATATGGTAGCAGTGTCAGCAGAAGATGCACATCAAGAAGGTCTATTGGTACTTGCATCCTTGAACATGAGCTTGGCACCAAGTGTTTTTGCTTTGCTCCCTTTTGAATTGAGAATGCTGAAGCAGTGACAGACAGGAAACCTGCACCGCCCAGCCAGCTGCCAAACCTGGCACAGAGCTCAGCTCAAACAGAACCGCAGCCTTTGGCCCCTCTCTCATTTCTTTTCCCTCAGATTTAGATGTCTCAAAGTAAATGGTTTTCATGTAAAAGAAGTGAGAATTTCCACTTAAGACTTGTGAAAGAGAGATGAACATCAGAAAAAGAAAAACAAAACAGGAGATGGAGATTTTTTCAGGTTTCTTGCGCTTCACAGGCTAGAGATCTCCCCCTCATACCTGAGCATATTTTCACCAGAAGAAATGAATAGCGTTTCTGGTTTTTTCCATAAGATGTCACCTTACTGTTAGCTGGCTTTTCCTAAAGCCTCCGGTGCCACATAACGACAGAAAACACGACCTGCCATACCCCTACTACCACACTAAAGTGCAAAACAATGATTTTTTTCAAACTGATGGGTGACTTCAAAATCAGAACTTCAGGAATTAGCCTTGGTCACTGCATATAATGATGGGGAAAAATGCATGATATGCTTAGAAATTATCAGTATTATTTCTATTCTTACTTTGCTAGTCAAACTATAGAATTCAAAGAGGAAATCCCTTCCCCATTTCTCCATCTTCCTCAAACAGCATTTGAAGATGAAGCATATCTTATTTGTGGGTTCCAGTATCTGGGCTGCCCTCTGCAAAGTACTACTTGTCAGAACTGGAGAGAAGGTTCAATAGGAGGGCATTAAGGGTTCAAATATCAAGAACTGAAACACAAAGGACTCTCTGTCATCTGGGGTTCTAAAAACATTTTTTGGATTTGACAATTTTCTTTCCTTCTCTCTTAGTCAAGAGGTGAAATAGTTTCTGCCAAACTTTTTGATGCAATGGCTACAGGGTTCAGCATGCAGAGATCTAGGAAAAATAAACCTTTTCTTGCAATGGTACAATTTCACAGTGATTGGGGTAAAAGGATTTTTTTTTGCAGTTTTGGTCAAAATTCACGTCAGAGTTACATTATTAATAACATACTGAGGCAGTCTGAGAAAAAATACAGGCATAACTGTTATTTTTTCATTTTTGTTTTCTACAGAGTAAGTATTCTATTTAATAAGCTGCTTTCGAGAGGTGCTATAAAAAAAGAGGTTGATACACCAATATCTTGAGAAAGATAAGCAACATTTACAACAGCAAAATCCCCCCAGACTTTTTGTTCCAGACAGGAAATATCCAGTAAATTTGAACATTATATTCAAACAAGTCCATTTTAGACAGAGTCTTAGCCTTAAATACACACTCATAACTTAATGAAAACTATTAAAATATGTCCTGTGGTTTTCTATGCTATGTAGTCTGTGGTACTTTTAAAAGTTAGTCAAGGGTTGGAGTGATGAGTTTTTTGGGGAGAGAGATTTCTTTTGTTTACATGTTTATTTTCTTAACTATTATTGCCTAAATGCACATTTTTCTGACTAATTTACCAATCAGAGAGAACGCTGTATTATTCACATGTTTGTGTTTGCCTAAAATAAGATTATTTCAAAATAACTGCAGAAACAAGAAGGAAGCCATCTAGATGACTGTGGCAGAAACGTAGACATTAACAGCGGTTTTATGCAGCTGGAGCTGCTTCTACAGACTTCGCACTGTTACTAGCCCTTGATAGCCCAGGTAGATGATAGTAAAAGAAAAGAAGAAACAAAAACCTTTCTGTCAGGGGAGGTCAGTTAGTCTATGATTTATGAGACAGATCGAAGAAAAGTCTTATCCCTTTTCTATCAATATTCATAAGTATGGAATACATTGCATAAAATCAATTACATACTCATAAAAATCTAGCCCATTGTCAGTTACCAGATCCTCGTCAAGTAGAAAGCACTGTTTACGAGAGCTCAGCCATCCTGAAGACCTTCAATACAACTGGTTTTAAGTTTTAGTTAAGAGGTACTTGTAAGCAAGGCATTGAAAGCTACTCCTGATTTCAGAAAAGCCTCAGTGTTTCCCCCTGCTCAAAGCACAAATAGCCATTCACCCAGAGCAACACACATTCCTCTGGGTAAATCAAGGCCAAGTTACACCCCTGGGATATTGCCCACTGATCTCTCAATGTTGTATGTGTTTATCTGTCATATTGTCACACACCTCCTTTATGGTGTTAGCTTTAGGGTGAACAGTGCACAATGGACCCTTCAGGGCACCAAAACCCAGTCTTTCTCAACATTCAGCTATAGTCCTACAGAAATGCCCACAGCCACTCTTCCTGCAAAAAATAGTCAGACTAAATAAATGAATACAAACCAGCCCCACAAGAAAAGGAGCCTTGCTCTAGTACATAGCAGATAAAAATTAAAGAGTACAAAAGTTAATGACTTGGTTTTCATCATTAAAAAAATGCCTTTAAAATCTCAGTTCATTCCATCACCTTTAGTCTACTCTATATAGCTTACCTTTTGGAGGATTTTCCACAGCAATGTTCTAAACAAGGGCAGGGAATCATAACTTAGGGAATTGCTGTAAGATTTTAAAATACCAGTTGATTCTAAATCAAAAGTCTCACAATCAGCTTCTGTCTTGAGGGAATAACGGCTTCTGTGTATTCATGAAGAAGCATGCTCTGCTGTCTCCTGTTGACAAGCCACTTACATGCAAGCATTATGATTTTTCTCTCAGTCTCTTCCTTTGTCAAGTTCCAATTTCCTGTTACAATCCGGGATGATTACCTTTTACCCTGTGTGAGTTTATAAACACATTGTAAACAGGTGAAACAAATCAGTTAGGATGATTAAAGGCTTCCAACTCTGTCTCCAGATGCGCATTTGTAGGACCCAATTTTGAACATCATTTTGTTTTAATAACATCTTGTGTATTTTTGCCACAATTTTCTAAATGATGTGTTAAAGATGAAAGGTTTTCCTGGCTGTATTAGCCAGTGTATGCTATTTTACAAAAAGCCAAATTAGGCCTATTTTTTTATTTTTTCTATTGTTGAGGCCATAATACAAACACTTTGCAAGCTTTTATAGTATGTAGCAGCTATTTGGCTCCTATTACTTGAAAACTATAAGAGAGATACATCATTATGCTGGCATTAAAACTATTGGCTTAAAGAGTTTAGTGTTATTCAAAAGAAGACTGTCTCTATTTTTGTTTCAGAGAAAACAAGTTTTCTTGATCTGATGAACTCAAGACATAAGAAGAAAAGAGTCTAAATTGTAGACTCCAGACAATCAGAGCAGTTCAGAAGGGAACTGGATCTATTCTGACCCCAGCAGCTAAGAAAAGAGTACAGCAGCAAGTACACCATGATGCACCAGCCATTATATCATGCAGCCTGAATGATTTCTCATTAAGCTCAGTAGAAAGACTCTCGCTGACTTCAGTAGTAATCAGATAGGGATTAACACAAGATAAAGCTGTAAGAGAAGTGCTGACAGTGTGATGTCATATGGTCACAAAAAACAAAATCATGTGCTAATGATGTGCATATGAAACTGAAGTGTTACCTAAAAATGCTTTAGTCATACACAGAAGAACATGGTGCCCTTGTTGAGCAATTCACATTCTTGGAAGTGCTGGCTTGAGTCTCTACCTGCACATATTTCCATTCCTGCATTTCTAAAATGTGCATATTCCATCTTATAATTACTTTCCAAGTATAAATGTTTTATTGGGTGGGGTAACAATGATTTTTGCTTGTTGTGATGAATGAGTATAATGAGTTCATTTGTTTCAGCTACATTTTTTTTTAGATTTCAGATGTATATTTTACATCCCTGCTTTGTTGTGTGGAATAAGCTATCTGTGGCACTATCAGCAGCTCCCATTGGAATGAGAAAGCATTAGAAGTCCCATCTTTAAATCAAACCACCTCAGAGGGAGTTCAGAGCCCTTTATTCAGCAGGGAGTCACACTGCTCAAGCCTGGTAACAGACTGAACAGTAAATGTCCAAAGACTGCAAAGCAAATTGGCACAGCACCCCACTATAAAAATGTCTGTGTGGCTCCAGAATACGTTTCAGTGGTTTTACAAGCCTTCAGCTGTTTGCAACCATTAGAAATCCTTCTTCAGCTCAAATGCCTACCATCTTTTACTGTCCTTGGAGATGAGGTGTGGAGAGGTACAAGGTCTGCATATAAATATCACAGGAAATGGTGAACCTATGAGGACTTCTGCATTTGTCACTGGCTTCAGAACAACTGTATAAATTTTGGGCACTACAACATTAAAAAGGCATTAATCTATCTAGAGAGCATCTAGAGGAGGAGCACAAGGCTGGTGAAGGGTCTGGAGGGGAAGGCTTATGAGGAGTGGCTGAGGTCACTTGTTCAGCCTAGAGAAGAGGAAACTGAGGGGAGACCTCATTGCAGTCTTTAACATCCTCACAAGGGAAAGCAGAAGGACAGGCAGTGCTTTCTTCACTCTCCCAACCAGTGACAGGACCCGGGGGAACAGCATGACACTGAGTCAGGGGAGGTTTAGGTCAGGTATCAGGAAAAGATTTTTCACCCAGAGGGTGGTTGGGCACTGGAACAGGCTCCCCAGGGAAGCAGGCACACCACCAGCCTGTCTCAGTTCATGAGGCGTTTGGATAATGCTCTCAGGCACATGGTGTGATTCTTGGCAATGGTCCTGTGCAGGGTCAGAAGTTGGTCTCGATGATCCTCATGGGTCACTTCCAACTCAGCTTATTCTATGACTATGATGAAGTTCAAACCACTTGAAAGATCCGTGGAGTAGCAGAACAGTCGATAAGACAGACGACATTGGAGCATCCAAGAAGTCCTGCTGTTCCCCTTGCATGCTGTTTATGGTTGGCTGATCACAGAGAAAAACCCTCTGGGAGTTCTCTCCCATACACTCGCAGAGGCAGAAAAGCTTGGCACCATATAACCACACTGCCATAATGTTCTGGTTTTATACCAGTTCTACTTACCTCGGAATCTCTGGTATGCTAGGGCTGATTTTTGTCATGACTTTTGCTCTTACGTGATCCCCAGTTTCCTTTCTTAGTCTCTCCTCTCTCAACACAATTTCTATATGCTATTATTCTGCAATTCTCCTTTCTTTGCTTCTCCTATTAGTTTCTCATTTTTCTCTTTTCACTTCTATTTTTTAATTCAGCAAACCGCTCCCCAGTCTCAGTTCTTTTGCAAGATCCTATATCTCATCATTCTCCCTTTCACTCCTGGCCTACTCAAATATTCCTGTTATTTCTACACCATGTTCAGCACCAATCAGTGCACAATTCAGACAGCATGTCTACTCTTCTCCCTTGTAACTGGCATTTTGCCATCCGCAATATATGTAAGGATATCATAAAGAGTAAAAAAATAGCCATAATGACAGCTACACCATGAAACACAACAGACAGTTGTCAGTCATGGGGAATTGTAATATACAGGGGCAATATGCTCATCCTACATACACATTATCCCATCCTTAGCCTCCTTACCTCACTGATTTTCTGAGCAACACCTAAGCATGGAACCTCCATAGCCTGTGCAAGCAGGAGCTTTCATTCCTGCTGAAAACATCCTTGCTGAATGGAAAGGGGTCAAAAGCAAGAGCCAAGTGAAACATTAGCTACTGCTACCTCAGATTGAGCCTAAAGAGAAAGGCAACTACCGTTTGAAACCTGTAATGGCAAGATAACATTTACAGCAAACAAAATCATAAGCAGGAGCGTGTCTGTATCCTTTGCAAATGACAGCTAACAGTGCAGAAAGAACTCAATTCCTTTCAAGGCTTCTTTTGGCTACAGAGATAACATCAAGATTCTGTTCAAATGTGGAGGTAGTTTTTGACCTGCAACAAAGGGTCATTCCACTTTTTCAACTTTACTTACTTGTGGCAATGATGGCTTCTCTGAGAAAATGCTACCAAACATGTATGACAAATCTGAGTGAATGTAGTAATCGCAGTTATAAAGCAATACCTCACTATGTTAATAAAGCAATTTTGTTTCTAAGAAAAGCCACTTAGAGAAGTTGCACTTACAGAACATACTGTAATTATTAGTGTACTGGCAAAGTAGAAAAACTTAGATTTGTTATCAAAGGCTCTGTAACAGAGTTGTCAATACTCTCTCCAGCTAAATCCATCCTGCAAAGATATTATTGAGGGAATAGTCAAAGTTCCCCTACTTCCTTCCCATTTTGCTTGTTAGAATGACTGCCTGCTACATATTTGTAATTGATCTTGTGCAATAGCTAGGTTGTTGGCTTAACACTCAAATTTGAGCCTGAAAGATAAACAGCCTGCTTTTCATCTGATCCTTGTCCTTTGACTTACCTTACTCAAGACAGCCAATTGTTAAAATTTCCATCAGTACAGCTGTATGAGTCATTTCACCCAAACAATCCATGTCTTTAAAGGGCAGACGGGGAGATGAAACAACCAAATTTTATCTTAGCCAACAAGAGCTACTGTTGGTATCTTTTGGGAATAAGAATAATATAATTGGGAATAAGAACAATGTGAATGTAATACAAGTCTGACAATAGCACATAAAATAGCAATGTGCAATCTGCAGAAAAGTAGCAATTTGAAAGAATAATTCCAGGCTAAGAGGAGATGCCTTAAGAGTCTCACAAGCATGCGAAAATGATTATTTGTTTATGGCTTATCGCTTACTACAGGTAAATATCATCAAACATTTTGGACAGTGCTTGGCAGTCCACACAAAAGTCAGCTCAATTTGAAAGACAGGGCTCCTCACCACAAACCTGACTTCTTACCAAGTAGTACTTACTCTTTGGAGGCCAAAGGAGGTAGATGGTAGAGGGCAACAATCCAACTGCTGTTCTCAAGAAAAAGAAGACACCCAGCGCTCAAATAAAACTATTTCATAGTATGTAATACCAAAAGCAGCAGTTTAGCTGAAATAAAAAACCAAAAGGCAAGTGAAAGAGAGGGGAACTAATTCTTACTCTGTGGAGAAAAAAATATCAAAGTGTAGTAAAAACAAAAAATAAACAAGTTTGAAATTCTAGATGTGGAAATTGATGATTCAGAACTGAAGCTGTTTCAGATCACTCCCTGTTTCTGATAGCATTTAGATGTTTTAAGATATCAGGGCCGCTATTGTGTACTAGAGAAGATATTATACTATTATGACCAATGTTGGATTTATCACATATTTTATCATTAACTATAAACAGATTTGGCTTTGCTAAAACAAACATCTGGTCTGTAATTACTCATCTGTCAAGTATAAAATTTCCAAAAAAGGAAGACTATCTTAAGCGAAATTTGTGTACCACAGCAAGTAAATATATACGCAGAAGATTCTTGCACAAATTCTTATCAGGAACATTATCTTAAAAATATTATTGTTACTGTCTCATGGCTAATGTCTGTACCTAAAAATCTTGGGCAAGTCTGCCAAGAACCTAGATGTGTACTGTAACAATTAAAATCTATCACTCCTTCCTTCATTTGAAATAAGAGGCTTTCAATTGCAGCAAACACAATACACTCATCAAAAAATGATTGATACAAATTTTGTGTCTCCTTTCATCCTTTTATCTATAACAGGGATCAAAAGACAGAAAACAAGACTTGTTGTTCTATTACTGTCTGTCCAGATGCTAGTCTGTCTCTCATTGCTTTTTTTTTTTTCCCCTAAGCTTTTACATTGTAATTACTTAGAGTAAACTTTTTGATTTCTTTTTTTGCATGTTCTTCTAAGGTTTCCAGCATAAATGAACTGCCAATACAATGATGGAGCAGCACAAAGAATGCTATCCTACCTGGGAGCACGGGAACTGAGAAGGCAAATGAGATGTTTTCTTGCTTTATGCACCTATTTCCCTTAGTGCTTTTATCAATTCTAACCCGGCTTTTCTCTCAGTCTCTGTATAAATCAGTAGCTCTGGCATTCTGAAATAAATACATTTGTGGACTTTTCATGTTCCTGTAGCTTTGGGACAGATGACTAATCATCCTGACAGCTTGGCTGTAAATTTTTGTATCAGAAATAAATGCTGTATGACACAGAGTAACAGAGGATCCAGCTGCATTGTTGCTTTTCAGTCAGGCTATATAGTAACAGAATGGTCTAACTCTTAGCAAAATAGTTTCTCTACCTATATACATATGATTAACTGGGTGTCCCATGGCTGCAAAATAATATCCAATGAACCTTCTTCTCCTTCCAGCACTGCTTTCATTGGAGCTGAAGCACACAAAGAGCACAGTGACATCAGAACTGCAGGAAGACAAATCATGCTTTTATCCTTCTCTTTTATCCTAAGCTTTGGCTGATTCTAGATATATACAAATCTCTGAAGATTCTTACACAGAGGTTTTTGCTTTCTTTTACAGATATATGGCCATTATTGATCCCTTGAAACCTAGGCTCTCTGCAACTGCTACCAAGGTGGTCATTGGGAGCATATGGATTTTGGCATTCCTGTTGGCCTTTCCCCAGTGCCTATACTCCATAACCAAGGTGATGCCTGGGAGAACTCTTTGCTATGTAGCATGGCCAGGTGGTCCAAAACAGCATTTTACGTAAGCTTTTGTTCTTTTGAACTTGTGCATGGTGGTGTCTAGATTGCAATGGACTTGGCAAAGTCTCTAGTGTCGTGCAGATACTCTACACGCAGAGTAACGAACAGCTTTGATCACTGAGAAATGCAGAGCCGGTTTTTTAAGTTAGGATGATAAAGCATTAGATAAACATGTGATATATGTGATAAATGGAACAAATTTATTCTCTTCCACATCTCTGAGTGTGCTCCCTCCTGTGCTGCACTTTCACGGTCATTGTTCTACCTAAGATGGCTACTTCTATACAGATAGAGATGGACAGAATTGGGAACATAACATGCAATTCAAAGCAAGCTTCCTCTTTATCCTAACCAGAAAAACAAGGAGTTCTAGTCTCTCCTTAGAATCATTTTGGTTAGACAAGACCTCTAAGGTCAAGTCCAACCACTAACCTTACACTACCAAGTCCACCAATAGACCGTGTCCCTAAGTGCC